>PVJO010024344.1:0-24501 GCA_004026905.1 Hystrix cristata | reverse complement strand
GAAATAGTTGTTTTTATTTATCATTGCAGCTCCATCCACCTACCCGTCCATCCACCCATCCATCTACCCACCTATTCGCCCATAACCCATCCATCCATCCATCCATCACTGACCCACTTAGTACCCATCCACCCACCCACTCACCCACCCACCCACCCCAGTGTCTCCCCTCCCAAGTTCCCCTTCCAAGTGTCCACAGTAACTTGTAACATCAAATCACACATTTCGGATTTAGAACACACAGTGCCTCAGGGGTTGACAAGTGCTGAGTTCAGCTGGGGTAGACTTCCAGTTTGGTGCACTCGAAAGGTGAAACCTGCATGTCCTTGGAAGCAGCTACCCGCCTTTGCCGGGCAGAGCATGCCTGAGAACCCACAGCTGGTGCCGTCCCTCCTGCCCATCTGCCTGCGCTGCGTCACAGTTGCCTGGTGTTACTCCTTATCTCCTCCCGTGGGGTGGGGGCCTCTCCAGCTTGCCGGCTTCCATTCCCTCCTCTGGCTCGCCGCAGCCCCTCCTGTCCTCCCACTGCCCCAACAACCCCTGCCAAGGTCGCTGATGACCTCCTAATTGCCAGATCCGACAGGCACTTGGGGCTTTTATCGGACTTGTCCTGTCCTTGGCATTCGATGGGCGACCCCGCCCTCTGGGCGTCTCTACTGCCTCTGGCTCCTCGTGTCTGCTGCTCCCTGACCTGCTGCATGCCTGAGCCATGGCTTCTCAGGCTCCAATCCCAGCTCCCCCGGGTGTCCCCGGGCTGGGGCTATTCCCTAGCTGTGAGCTCTCCTGGGTTGCTCTCTCCATGGCCCCAGGGGCAGCACCCAGGCCCTCTGCCTCCCCTCCCAGGCCATGTACACCTGGCCAGGGACACTCACCCACTTGTGAGTCTACCTGTGGCCAGCGACCTTATGAGGCAGGTATTGTGGTCCCATTTCACAGACGAGTAAACAAGATTAACTTCTCACTCAAAGCTGTCTAAGAAGTCAATGATGGAGAGGAGCTACAGACTCCAGCCTGGGGACTTCCGAGCCTGTATCCCCACCCATCTCCCGAGACTGCTTCCCTCCGAGAGAAAAGACCAGGAGCCCTCAGTGAAAGACAAGCAGAAGATGTAAGGTCTTACTGCTCAGGTCTGGGGTCTACCGTTAGGATTTTACATCATGTCACAGGTGAGAAAACGCCTCGGTGTGTTAAACGATGACTTTCCCAGGGTGACACGGCAGTCAGAATTCAGAGCAGGAGGTTCGGAGTCCGGACTCCTTGGGTTTGACTGGAAACCCGTGTTGTCTTGTTTACTGGCTCTGTGGCCTCACGCAAGTTATTTGCTCTCTCTGTGCGTCCCTCTCTTCAAGCAGAAAAGGTGACCCTCCAGTGGAGATCCTACTTGTGTGCCCTCATGGGTTACTATGAGGATTGAACGATTTTCTCAGAAGAACCCTGCACGTGGCCACAGTCCCTGTCAGCCGGTATTTTTCGCCTCCTGCTACCCTGAAGGACTTTTCAGTTTCCTTTTGCCTGGAATGTTCTTCCTTGTATATCTTCTGGAGAATTCATGCTTATCTCTTAAAACTGCCCCGCTGTCTCCTCCTCCAGGCAGAAAAGCGCTCCTCTGTGACAGTCCCTATCAGGCCACACTGGGGAGCAACTTCAGCGCTAAGTCGGAAACCCCAGCGCTACGGGCTGAGTACAGGAGCACTCTGGACCTGCAGGTGCAGGCGCAGGCAGGCTTCGGGGGCCGTGACCCCTCTGGGCTGGGAGTGACCCCTGCAGCAGCTTTGGGCTCCAGCCTCTGCAGGATGATGGCCAGAGGTGAGGGAGAGGAAGAGAGAGGGACACTCTCTGCTCCACCCTCTGCAGCCCGAGGCTGGACTGATCAGCAGGAGGGAGTGGGGTGATGTCACTAATGTGGTATCCACTGGGATCCCTGGGGGCTGAGTGGGGCCAGTCTGCCAGGAGAGGGAACACAGGGCTAGCTCATGGGGCAGCAGGACATGGTGAAAAAGCAAGGCCCTGGCTGGAGGGAGGGACAGACACGGTGCCTGGGTGACAACTGTGGGGGTGCAGGCTCTTTCCAGGTTCCAACAGACTCGTCTTCCTGTCCACCAGACTCAGGCGCAGGGATGGTGGGGAAGGCAGCACCCTCAGGCTGGGCACCACTAGGGAGGGCTGTGCAACAGATCCCTCATGCTCTCTTGGCCATGGTTGCTCACCATTCGCTCACTCGCTTGCTCATTCACTCACTTATTCATCTCTTCTTAGCTGGGGTCCCTTCTTTAAATGAAACAATTTATAGCAGCAAATGTGAGGAGCAGGCTGGAGGGGACCAGCCTGGCTGGAGGGGCTGGGAGTCTGAGGCCCGCTCTTGCTCTTCTGTCTCCAGGCAGCCCAGGCCTGTGCCCTAGAACCCCTGGTGGCCGAGACTGGCTTGGGCCCCTCTGCTCTGACGTCAGCACAGAGCAGTGCCTGGGGCCACTGAGGCGGGCAGAGGGTGGGCTCCAGGGGGTGCCTGGCGAACGTCCACTGCATGAATGATGGCGTCTGTTCTGTTCCTTGGGCCACGAGCAGCGCTGTGCCATCCTGGGGGCTGTCATAGTCTGCCTGCCTGGGCCGCTCTTCCCCTCCTCTGAAGTGTCTCAGCTGAGCTGAGGTCTCAGCAGGAGCTGTGGCAAAGCCCACATCTGGTGCCGGGCTGGAGCAGCCGCATCTGCGGGGCATGCTTCATGGCCTCGCTCTGGCCTCGGCCTTTCCTGTCATTGTCCCTGCTGGGGCCTCGGACCCCCTCTGCAGTCAAGGGTCTTGTGAGGATAAGTGATAGCCGGCCCTGCTGGAGCAGGCTCCCACCCACGGTCTTTGGTGGACAGGAAGGGAGACTTGCTGTGTGGGGTGTCCCTGCAGGGGAGCGATGGGACTGAGGACAGTGCCGGGTCTGCAGACCCTGTAGATCAGGTGGTGACTGGCAGTTCTTGCTCACCCTTTGGGTGCGTGGTTGGTTTTTTTTTTTCTGAATAAGTGAACATAGCATTTAATATACACTTTCTTATGCATAATATCATTTCATAGGTAAAACAATCAAATAAGAGTTCTTCATTGCTCTCTGGAGATTCTCTAAGACCTTTAGTTAAAAAGTCAAGATGGGGAAATTAATTAGCGCCCTGAATTCCTTTTTTTTTTTTTTTTTTTTTTTTTTTTTTGGTGCTAGGGATGGAACGAAGGGCCTTGTGCTTGCTAGGCAAGCACTCTCCCACTTGAGCTAAATCCCCAACCCCTGAACTCATTTTAAGGCATCCCCTCTCTCCCTTGGTGGAAGCGGCTGGTTTTCTATTCCTTATTCTTTCTCCATGTTTTCTTTCTAACAGAAATCTTATTCCAGGTAAATTTTAAAACTCAAGGGCCTTGTGTGCTGTCCTCCTTAACAGCTGGTGGCAACCAAAGAAACATGAATGGGAGTAGTTGGGTGGGGATGGGTCAGCTGGAATGTATACCCCTTAGTGCATTGCCTCCTCCCCTCTACTTTCCGGAATGAGGATTCGATGGCTGGAGCCCCACCAGTCATTTTGGTGCACAAGGCAAACTTCAAGGTAGAAGCAGTATTGAAGTAGCAGAGCAGTGAGTCCTTGACTTTGAGGAACTGCCAGACTACTTTTGAATAGCCGCCTCAGGCCTTCTTTATGTGAGAGAGAAATAAACCTTGGTCTTGTTTAAGCCACTTATGTGTGTTTTTGATTTGCAGTGTACTGATTAAAAAAAAGAGGTCGCAGTCATCTGTTCCTTCCTATATCCACACCTGCCCGTGATTCGGCAGCTGGCCCTTCAGAGGTGGAGCTGGTGTCCTCACCATTTGTATCTGTTTCACAGAAGTGACCGAAATAGTTCCCAGCCTGGACCTCATGAGGTCTTGCACACTTCTGCTTGCCAAGCCAGTCTGCTGAAGGACAAAAGGTTTGTGCCTGGGTCCGCAGCTGTCCCAGCTGACTGCCACCCGAGAATACCAAGCCCCACTGACACATCTGTGGGGAGATGCGGGAGTCAGCCAGCTTAGTGCAAGCCTGCCAGGACCACAAGACCCCCGACCCAGCCTGGCCCAAATCACTGCCAGGCACAGTCTGGGGCTAAGTGCATGGTTGTTGCTTTAAGCCTCAATGGTTTGGGGTGGTTTGTTACATATCATCAGCTCAAGGATAGGTTCTTATACCCATCAAACGTAACCCTCACAGCTAACAGTGAGATATTAAAAAGGCAACCAGGTTTGTCCCAAGCCTCCAGGATACTCCTTTCCTCTTTTCTGACTTCCATCTATTCATGGGATCCCAGAATCTCAGTGCTGGGACAGGCTTTCTCATATAGATTAGTTTCCTCATTTTGCCCACGAAAGGCCAGGTCACTTCACACATGGCCACATCACGTCTTACGTCTTCTGCACCCAGGGCCGTGCTATAGGGCTACATTGTGTATGTATTGCAGATAGGTCCACTTGCCCAAGGACCTGGCCTCTGGGAACTGGAAAGGATGTTACCTGTCAAGGTCTGGCAAAATCCAAGACCCACAGAGTTGGCAGGAAATGCAGTGAGAGCAGAGGCCAAGCATGGACAAGAGAGAGGGGTGGGGGCTGTGGTCAGCAACACAGCCCTCTCTGGAGAGGACAGCTTACTTGTCTGCAATGCTCTGATGTCATGTGGGACTGCTGGATCTTAGGGTAGGCAAGTCATGTGATTTCTAGAATAGCATTTCTGGCCCAGCATTGCACTGGTCAGGAAAATACACATGAAAGTCAAAGCCAGCCTGGAGGTCTCCAGTGTGTGACATCTGATCTACTCTAAGTCCCTTCCCCATGCAAGACTCCCAGTTCTGCTTTCTTGATGGTCCTGGCTCTTGGCATCAGACCTCCACAGGTGACAGGTGCTCGGTCAAAGGGACACCAGCCTCTCTAGGGAGCCACCTCTGGGTGCTTCCTTGGGACCTGTGTGGTGTGAAGATGCTTTTGGAAGAGGTGACCCTGGCAGTCTGGTCTCCTTCTCAGGATGCACATGGCGCCCGTTTGTTTCTTGCTCTTCCTTTCAGTGCCTGCACGAAGCCTCCTCGCCGTCCGCCTGGAGCCCTCCGAGTGGTGAGGCAGGTTGAGCAGAGCCGACTCCAGCCTGGGGGTGCCGCTGAGCCGCGTATGAAGAGAGAGACGTGAAAGCACTCAGGGCAGTCAGCCCTGTACGCGACACGCGTGGTGCAGGGTCTGGCCGGGCTGCACGGGTAGGGATCGGGGCGGGCTCCTGGGAGCTTGCTGAAGGGGGACGGTGCGTGTCTGTGGAGAAGGGTGGGGATGCAGGCTTGGCTGTGCATCTCCCCGGTTCGGACACCAGAGCCCTCACTGTCTCCCAGCCTGCAGGCCTTTCCTTCATCACAGAGTCACTCTTGCCACACTTTTGTCACATGCACAGTCCATGTGTGCGTGCACGCACAGCTGGTGATAGCCCAGATCTGGCCACCTCTAGTCTTGCTGCTTTAAATAGCGGCGGAGGACTGAAGTTGCTCAGTGGCAGAGCACGTGCCCAGCATGCACAAGCCCTGAGTTCCTGCCCCGGCACTGCAAAGACCCATCAGACCAAACCAAACCAAACCAGGCCACCCGCCTTTCCATGGCAAACAACTGGCTGAACTGCACAGCTAGAAGCGCCTCAGCGAGCTCCTGTCCCTTTCATCTCATGTGGCGCCACCTACCTCTTGATCCTATCCAGTGCTCCCCCGGGCTCCGTCCCCAAAGGCCTGATTCCTGGTCTGTCCTCTCAGCCTGACAGGGCTAAGAGGGCCACCTGTGTGGGAACCATAACTCTGCACTCTCCATCTGGGACCTGAGAGGGTTTTCTCACCTCCAACAGGGAGAATGTTGAAGGGTGGCTTCCAGTGATGGGGTGGGTGACGATGTGGGGTGTTGGGGAGACACAGTGGAATGTGTGTGGACCACTCAGCAGTGCTGTGACCTCGGGGGCCGCTGCTGGGCGTCTCCCCACTCTGGTTCTCCACAGCCTGTTGGGAGGCCTGGGAAGGCAGGCGGGCAGGGCAGGGATGTACCGGAGGCAGGCTGCTTCTGGGAGCCTTCAAATCCTTTCCCAGAGGCAGCTGCCTGTGCATAAGGCTGAGGCTGACACCCAGCCAAGAGGGGGGCTCCAGGGAGCTGCTCCGTGCTCCCACCCACTCACTCACACAGGGCACTCAGGGAGTGGGGGTGGAGGGCGCGTGTGCATGCGTGTGTGCAGTATGCTCAATAGTGCTTGTGGAAATGTGAATCTACTTGTCCAAGTGCACTCTGTTGGTCTGTCCGCACCAACACTCAGACCTGACTCCCCAGGTCTCCCTGGAGGCAGGGTGGCCCCCCTTCCTGGGTTTCATTCTATCGTTCTCTGAGGCGGCTCCATCTGTCACAGGGACACCGAGGATAACAGGGGTTCGCTGCCTAGCCAGGCTATGTCCGTCATATTCTCAGCCTGTTTTCCACTGAGGAGGAGGAAGTGGGTTGAGGGATGGTTTTCAGGAGGGCCGGGAGTTCTGAGTGCTGCTCCTAGCTTCGACCCTGGCTGTGTGATTACTTCGGCCTCAGTTTCTCTAACTGTCGAGTGGGGACAATGGTCCAGGCTGGTGACCCCACAGAAGTGTTGTCAGGACGGGCTGGGTCTCACACAGGTGATTTCTCTGATCTTTGGAGCCTGCAGCTGGAGGGAGCGTTTGCCCTCTTCTCTTTTCTCTGGCTGGAGGATTTCCTCTTCAGGCCCGGGGATGGCACCTGTGGGACCGCTAGCTGCAGAGATCCCAAGCCACATGTAGGATCAGGGCTGACCCCCTACCGGACAACTCCAGGCTGGCCACTGGGAGCTGCCTGCTGAGGTCTAGGTGACGTTTAGGAGGACCAAAGGGATGTGGGTGGGCAAAGACAGCACCAGGGGCCATTGGGTCCCAGAGGAGTCAGGCGCTGCTCTAGCCTCGAAGGCGGGGCACCTGCAGAAACATGGGAGCGGAGCGCCCGAGGATGCTCTGATCCTGCTGTACCCTGGGTGTCACGCACAGACAGGACCCTGGGCAGCACTTTATTAGTTAGACCGTCCCCTTTGCCTTGGCCCTGAGAAGGGAGCATAGTCCACAAGATGCCAGACAATGCAGTGACCCCAAGGCTCCTGCTCATGGCTCTGGGCCTATGAGGGACACACAATGTTTACCAACTCATTCAGTGGCCGAGTCGCTGTCCGCTTAATCCTTTGTTCCCCAAGGTGGCAGGGTGGCTGGTGCTCCTTGGAGCCTGGTGTCCTCGCTCCTGACCAGGCTCTCTGAATGCCCTTGGGTGAGCGGAGGAGTGGCTCTGGCCCTGGCCAGCACAGAGCATGATCTCAGCTCTCATGCAGTGAAGGGCTGGGAAAACCGCAGCAAGGGTGGCAGACGTGCAGGCAGGCCTGGGCCTCAGAGGGGACTCCACGGCTTCACCAGAGAGATGCTTATAACCAATTCAAGCTCAAGTGTTGTTATGGTTTGTGTCTGGATGTCCCCCCAAAGCCTCATGTGGTGGGAGATGGCTGGATCTAGAGTGTGTGATTACTAAATTGATCCATTGATCGGTCTGGCATTGTTCTGCTGGGATCAAGGACGTGAGACTGAAATTGGGGGCGGGAGTGCAGGCCGCCCTGGGGGCAGGTAGCCTAGATAAAAGATACAGGAAGAAGTTAACTAGCTGCTTGTTTGCATTGCTGATTTGCATACATTCCTTGCAATTCCTCACTTTACTTTGCGGCCCGCCAGCTGCCGGTCTGACACGCCGGCCTGCCCTGCTTCGGACCCAGCGGACTATAGACTGAAACCTCTGCAGACTGTGAGCTAATAAGCCTTTCTTCCCCTAACTTTGGGTGTCGGGTATTCTGTCCCAACAACGAGAGAAAAGTAACTAAAACAAGTGTGAAGGACTTACTGTGTCCCTCATCCCAGTGGGATTGCAGACTACAGAGAGGGACACTTAACAACAGGAGCCTGACGAGGGTGTGCGAGGCATCCTGCGTCTCAAGTGCCCGAACACCTTGGATGGCGTTTGGGCACAGAACTCTTCCAGCTACACAGAAACCCGAGCCAGAGCCTTTCGGAAGAGGAGGGGAAAGTGGGAGAAGTGCAGAGGTACAATGAAGGCTGACTTCTGTCCCCCACTGGCTGAGTGACCTTGGGCAAACTGCTTAACCTCTCTGAGTTTGATTGCACATTTGCAAATGGGAACCATAACAGCAGCTAGCCCGCAGGTTGCTCCAAAGATTAAACGAGACAGCACGTGTAAAACAGAAGAGCCCAGTATGTAGTATGAGAATGTTCATTATACCATTCGTGTACTCATTCATGACATCATTCATTCATGCAACCGTCTGCCATCCCTGCTGCATTCATTCATTCATTCATTCATTATTACTACGCACAGTGTGAGACCCTGTGGATACCCTTGAAAATCGGGCCCCGATCCCTCGGAGCTTACAGGGCCGGCACACATCAGCTGGCGCACAGTCGTCTTGGGGGGCTGCGGCTTCCAGGGCAGGAACCTGATTTTTGGGTTTCAGTCAGGACAGGAAGCAGGCAGCCTTCTCCCTGAATGCCTCCCGGCAGCTGGCTGAGAGACAGATCGTGTGGGAGGCGGGAGGCGAGAGCCCATCTGTTGGGGCCACAGGTCCCCAGAATGCAGAGTAAATCAATATGGTCAGGACTGGGTGGGTGCGTGCTGGAGGGATAGAGGCAGCCGCTCCTGGGGGAGAAGGGATGCGTCTCTGCAGCCCTGCAGCCTGCACGGAGGCCGTGGTGGGCCCCCCCTTTGACCGGATACTGCCATCCGAGAGCCACTTGCTACCTCCGCTCGCCTGTCGGGACCGCTCTCCCCCAGAACCCCCCACTCCCGCCCCAGCTTGGCTTGCAGGGTAGAAGGAAGCCAGCCCACGAGCTGCCTGTGCTGTCATCGGTCAGCATGCTTCCAATCCTTCTCCCAGGACCAGACCATGATGACAGTCCCTTCACCTGCCTTGGTGAGGTGAAGACATGGCCTAGTCCTGCCTCAGGGAGTGTGGGGTGTCCATCTAAGACAAGCTGGACACTGAGAATCCAGGCGGTCCGTGTCATGGGAGACCAGGCTATCCAGGGCCCTATCTCTGTCCGCACGAGCGCTGGGATGGGGTGGGGAACACGCTCAGGCTGGTCAGCAGGCCGGGAGTGCGGCTCTGGAGAAATTGTTAGGCCCGGTGTCTGCAGAAAGGTGCTCACATTGCACAAGGGTGCCCCGGGGCTCCTGGCGGCTTTCGGGCTTGACTGTTGTGTCCTTAAGGGGCAGTCTTTTGCTGCCCTTCACCCAGGGGAGGTCCTGGGCCCTGGTCCTCACTGATGCTGCACCTTGGTTCAGAGGTTCTTCTGGGCAGCTGGAAACTGGACTGGGCCTCAGGATGTCTGGCTTCCCCACCTGGCCTGGTGGCTGAGCCTCCCCGCTTGTTGGGGGCATGTGTGATTGCCACATCCTACCTGGAGGAGTGGCTGCAGCTCCCAGGGAACTCACAGAAGTTATCACACCAGTGTCCAATGTGCTGTCCCACTGTGTTATTCTCTGGGTCACTATTTTCCTGCTTACTACAAACAAACACCGTTGCTCTCAGTTGTCAGTGGAAGTGTTCTTCCAAGCTTCTCGAAACAACAGTAAAGACAAGCCAGTCAGAGTGACATTCTTTCATTCAAAAGTACCCGCTGAGCACCTGCAATGTGTTAGGCACCGAGCTGGGCCTGGAGGCCTCAGACCCACAGCAGATACATCTTCCTTTCCAGTCCCACTACATGGCCAGCAGGGACAGGGACGGGCGGCAGGCCTTTGGTGTTCCCTTTGGGGTTTGATTGGCCCAGAGGAAACCAGCCCAGCCAGAGGACGGGGTTTGGGCACATCCTGTGGGAAGGGAAGGGAAGAGGTGTCGTCCTCTGTGGCAGACCAGGGACCTGGAGTTCAGGGAGGCGACCACGGGGGCAGCTGTGCCAGGGTAACACCTGGACCTCTCGCATGCTGGGGTGTGTGCCATGCTGCCCTCCTGGGTCCAGTGGGATAGAGAGGAGCGTCACTCTCATCTTCTCACCTCCACCCTCCTGGTGTCCATTGCAGTACAGGGAGAGACTCCAGGAAAATGGATTTCCCCTCTGTTTTCCTAAATACAAATTCATTTAAATACTCCGGAAGCCTGAGGCAGGAAGATGGAAAGTTGGAGCCCAGCTTGGGCAACTTAGTGACTCAGTGAGACCTTGTCTCAAAATAAAAAATAAAAAGGGCTGGAGACACAGCTTAGTGCAAATATCCTGGGTCCAATCCCCAGCACAACCAAAAAATGTTTTTATTCATCCTGTTTCTGTTGAAGCAGACCCAGGGCTGGGTCCTGGGATGCAGCGGGGAGCAAAGGAGGTTGCATCCTTGTCCCCCAGGCACTCACAGCCGTGCCTGGTATGTGGTGGGGGCAGGTCGGGGGGATTATCCGGCACCCCAGAAAGGGGTAACATCTGGGACGGCCTCTTGGAGGAGGCGGCACTTGCCCCGCCTCTTTCTAGTTGTGTATTTTCTAGGAAATTACGTGTGTAGTATTTTCCTATAAATTAATTCACTTTAAAAAACAGTTCCATTTACTTTAAAAAGAAACCAGACCATCACCATAAACAGAAAACCGTATGATCTGCTAACAAAAAAGCTGTTAGATTCTAAGTAGATGCTACGGCTTGTGGATGTCTGTGAGGCTGAGGCCTGCCCTCTTTTTGTTAAGAAGAGAGATTAATGAGTGTTACAAGATGGCAAAGCTAGCTAGCGCCACACGCTGCGATAGAACTAACGGTTGCTGACAAGGATCTTATTGAAGAGGGAAGAACTTTCTTCTGGTGGCGTTTGTGCTACTTAACACGGGTTCTGCCCCACACAGGGGACAAGAATGTCTTCCACGGTGAGCTGCAGTTTGCCGGCCCACGTGAGGGTGTGGACAGGGTGTGCCTGTGTGATCAAATGTGTGGGGAGCGTGCATCAGTACGCGTCAGTGTGTGGACGGGTATGAGAGCATGTGTGTATGTGAGTGTATGCGTGTGGGGTGCACGTGTGTGTGTGTGCACGTGAGTAGGCCCTGGGGAGGGTGTTTCAAAGTGGAGAATCACCTGGGTGTGTGGAGGGGATGATGCTCTTTTTGGGGGGTGCACAGCCATGGCCACTGTGAGGAGCCCGCTGTCCCAGGGAGCCTTGTGCCTTGCTGGGAAGCATCTCCCTCAACCACACCCACACCCACCTGGGCTCTGGGACCGCGCACAGGTGCTGCGACATTCACTGTGCCCACTCAGGTGGCGTGTGTGTGTTTGTGCATCCAAGCTCATGTCTGTGGGGTGTGTGTGGAGTGTGAGCACCCCACATGTACACATGCATGCCTGTGCTTGCACACGCAGGGCTGTCTTGTACCAGTGGGAGGGTCTGAGAGCCTGGTGGCAGGGCCTTCTCCCGGGAAGCTTCCTGACCACACTTGGCCCTCCGTCCATGCTCACGGAGGCTGTACGACATGGCAAGGTCACTGGTGCACACTCCACGTCTATAGGGAGTCGATGTGACAAATTCTGGAATGTTGGGAATTCGGGGAGGCCTGTCTGCTGCTTTGAGTCAGAAGCAGCAAACGAGATAGGAAAATGAGCCCGGGGGAGGGATTCTGTCCGAGCCAGAAGTCCCAGGGAGCACAGTAGCAGGGACGGAGATGACGGAGTAGGCGGGGAGCTTCCAGAGCTGGCTCCTCCCCTTTCAGGCTTCACAGAGAGGCCATGGAAGCAGGGTTATCAAATCCTTGGAGACAGAACTCACCCACTGGTGCACAGAGATCCGGTGATGTCGAACTTCCGAGAGACAAGTTCGTTTCCTCAGCTCCCACCCGGCCAAGTGATAGTGCCTGCTCCTGAAGTTAGGGAGGAGCGAATGGAATTCGGCAGGAGATAACTCATTACAGGGCCTGGCACATGGGTAATTACAGATGAAGACTCTTCAGAGGCTCCAAGAGGTTCTGAAACCTGTCTCAGGTCACACTGCCATGAATGAGGGGTGGACTTCAAGGGCAGACCACCCCCCCCGATTCCCGACACCCAGCAGCTCCATCCAGCCTCCCATAGCCCCACATTACTGAGGGCTGAGAGTCACTCCCCAAAGGGTGTGTCTGGAACTTCTGCTTGCTCCCCAGCTATGACAGTGTCCTAAGACTCTAAAGGAGGACACACAGACCCTGGGACTCTGAGTGTAGCCAGGCTCCCAAAGTGCTTCAGAGGGGTCAGCAGGATCCAGGGGCCTTCCCTGGGGAAGCTTCTGGCTAGCTGAGCTTTCTATGATTTGAGGTCCACTTTCTGTAGAGAAAGGGTTCTCGGTAGCTCCCAGACACCCTGGGCAGTTGGGGTGCCCTGGCCACAGACAGGAAAAGTGTCCCCAAGACCCATTCAGCACAAGTCCTGCTGGGTCCCCTCCCGAGGCCCTCACCTACTGCCTGGCTCATAGCCTTGGCCTACGGCTCTGGGCTCACCAACTGCCATCCATTGCCCAGGTGGCCTTTCTAAGACTGGAAGCCATCGCAGCTTCCCACCGCCCAAGAGCTGAAGTTCAGGCTCCACAGGAGCCTCTGAGGTCTTTGAGTCTGTTCCTGCCAACTTGAACTTCATGGCTCTGTCAAAGGGTCCCATCTACCATTTGATCCCACTCCAGGATGCTCACACCTTGTGCCCCAACTCCCACTGCCCGAACACCTTATGTCCTAGCATCCTGGAAAATCCTTCCTCAAAACGCTGCTCCCCTCTCATCCCTGCTCTGAAATTCTTTCCCGAGCCCCACAATTCTCAGGCCCTGCCCTGAGCGCCCAGATGCTTTCTGGCTGATGCTTATCAGGGGATCCTCCGGGCTGTTTGCTCAGTGGCCCACGTGGCCGTGAGCACACATACCTGGCTCAGTAAGGTCCTCAGACCGCTGTGGGGTGGGAGTCTGCTCTGGACCTGCTCTCACCTCTGTCACACAGGGCCAGGCCCACCTGGTGGCCTCTCTCCTGTCCACTGGTGCACAAAGCCTTCCAACAATTCCCTGCCCCACCCTTTGGAAAATAGAGCTCCATTAAACACAAAAGACCAAACAACCCAGCAGGGCACACACCCATGGGAATCCTGCCAGCCAGGCAGAAAACTATGAGGATGCTTCCCTGGGTGCATCTCCTGTGTACTGGGCCCTGGGTGGTCCCCTTTGGGGCAGCACTGGGCTCCACAGCCCCAGGATGTCTACAGAAAGAGGACACCGCCCTCGAGTTGCATGTGCAAGATCAGAGATGGGGATGTGCCTGCCCCTTGCTAGCCCCAAAGCCGGCTCTATTTCTACCTGCAGGCCTCAATCTTGGGCTGGCCTGGCAACGGGGAGTGTGGTTCATCCTGTCTTTATCTGTTGGGCACTCATTCTTGCGGTAAGGGACGAGCCTAGGGACTCGGGAACAGGCTGTCTCTGGGCAGCGTAGGTGGAGGTGCAGCTCCCAGGGGGCTGGCCTGGGCCTTCCCTGCATCCAGAATATTATTTGCCCTCCTGTCCTTCTTCTTGGAACATTCTTCCTGCTCTTCCCTACTGCTTCCTCTTGCTCATTGCTTAGCACTCCATGCTAGCTGCTTCTGCCCAGGGAGCCAGCCAACTGGCTGAGATGCCCTCCTGATGTGTCTCCAAGCAGCAGAGCTCACAGTCTCTGGGGCAGCTGTTGGTGTGAACCTCCCTGGACTCATTTGCACTTGAGTTTGCTACCCTGCATTCTAGAATGCTGGTTCCTGCAAGGGACAGTTAATGTTTACTTGGGCTTTGGTACAAGTACAGCACATGGATGACCCTAGGTGCCTGCAGGATGTGTCTGAGGAAGTCACCTAGAACAGACCAAAGTAGGAGGCACGCTTCAAAAGAAGGCATTGAGCTGAGCCCTGGAGAGGCAGAGAGGAGGCTTCTCTGAGAAGTGTCCCAGGGGTAGGAACAGCCCAGACAAAAATTTAGAGGCAGGAGAGGGCACGGCACAGTGGGGGAGCTGGAGAGGAAGCAGAGTGGCTGGAGTCCAAGTGTCTGTGGGGATGGCACAGTGGGTGAAGTAGAAAAACCTGAGCTGAATCTTGAAGGACAGATGGGAACTTCTGAGGAGCTAGGTGAGCCTCGGGAGAAAATTCCAAAGGGTGGAGTCAAGGTGCCAAAGAGAAAGTAAGAGTGTGCATGAGCCTGTGATGTGAGTGGCAAGGAGTTGGGGGGCACCACAGAGCATGTAGGGGAGGGATGCTGGAGGAGAGGCAGGTTGATGGGGAGCTGAGGCAGGCCTGGTCAGGGAGGCCTTGTTGCCAGCCTAGCTCCAGATGTTCTTTCCTAAACCCCACCCACCTAAGCAGTGGGAGTGACGTGGTTGAATTTTTGTGTCAAAAAGATTTCTCTGGTTGACTGAAAATGGTAGTTATCTGTTTTAGTACATGCTTCTCGGTAACTGCCAGACTGAATTGATCAAAAAAGATCTAGAAAAATAGACAGAACTCCAATGCACATAGGCAAAATGTTGCACAAGTAGAATGTGTTAGTCAGCTTTCCATTACTGTAACGAATCCTAATACAGTCAATTTATAAGGAGAAAACATTGATTTCAGTTCATGGTTTTAGAGGCCTCTGGTTGTGGTTGGTTGTTTTGGCCCTGTGTCGGCACCTCGTGACAGGAGCTTGTGGTGGGAGACCAAAACCTGCTTACCTCGTGACTGGGAAGTGACAGAGAGAAAAAGGAGGAGACTGAGGCTCACAGTCTCCTTTGAGACCGTGTCCCTAGTGACCTGAAGATCTCCTGCTAGGTCCCACTGCCTAACATTTCCACCACCTCCCTGTGGTGCCAAATTGGGGACCAGGCTTTTAACATGTGAGTCTTTGGGGGACAGTCAATACCGGACCCTCGCAGGGAGAATGGAATGTTTTTCCAGGCATGTGCGCCAGCAGTCCTGAAAACCGGCATGCTGGACAGTCTCTAAGCTTTCAAAAGAACCAGCATCCTCAAATCTGTGTTCTCTGATTACCATGCAATAAAGTCATAAATCAGTGACAAAAGGATCACTGAAAACATTCTGCATGTCTGGAAACCATATAACATACTAGTAAATTACACCTGGATTAAAGAGGAAATCACTGGGGAAAATTACGGAATACTTAGACTTGAACGGCCATAAAAATGCTCCATGCCCACATTTTGACATACAGGTTAAAAAAAAGGACTCGGGAAAATATATAGCTTTAGGTACATTTATCAAATGAAGGACGTGAGCTAAGCAATCAAATCAAGAGGTTGGGAAAAAGTAATAAAGTAAAATAGAATGGAAGAGAAAGAATGAAACAGTAAAGGAAGGAATTCAAGGAAGTAGCAAAAGGTAGACCAATAGAAGCCAAAAGCTGTTCCTTTGAATAAACTGATACACAGATCAAGAAAAAATGAATATGCAAATGCAATGTATAATAGAAATGAAAATAAATACAAAGAAATGGTATTCTAAGACTACAATGATCACATGGATATTTACATGATAACAAATTGATAAGAAAAGTAGATTCTTGGAAAACACAAAATGGATAATGAGCTCAAGAAGGAACAGAAAATTTTAATAGGTCTACAAATATCGAAAAATTGAAATGGTAATCATAGTTCTTTTCACTAAAAAAGTTTAGGCCCAGACAATCTTATAAGTAAGTTTTATCAAGTCTACAGGGACTATGTAATTGATCTCCTGCAAAATTTATTCCAGAATTAGACAAAACAGAAAAGGTGCCAATTTGTTTAGTAAAGTTGGTATAAATAACTTACACTTCACAGCATTGACCTTGTTAGTGTAACTAGTGTGAGCTAGGTTTTGAAACGTGGTAAGGTTAGTATAGGAAGTCATGGACATTTCACTGAGTGAACATGGGGTTTGTCTAAGGTTGGTAGGGAGAATACAACACTGGGGAATCTGTCAGCACAGTTCTTTCCATTAATAAAAAAAGATCAAAATCAGGCTCACTTCCATTGAGATGTGGAATAATGCAACGATACTTATGATACTACTACTGTTTTTTTTAAAATAGTATTTTAGGATCTGGCCAAAGATATAAGATAAGGAAAAGGCATAAGAGGTACAGGGCTAAATAGAGGAGAAAGACTGGTGTTTGCAGGAGACATGATCTGCTACATGGAAAGCCACAGAAAATTGACGAGAACTAGTAAGAAAACTCGACTAGGGTGCAAGATGAAAGATCAATTTAGGAATACCAACAGCATTCCTCCACATTGGGGTTGGCAAACTCTACCTGTAAATGATCAGACAGTAAGTATTTTAGGTTCGGTGAGCTGCATATAGTTTCTTTAACTCTTTAAGAGTGTAAAAACGTGTTTCAGCTCACGCGTCATAGAAAAACAGGACAGGGCTGGGCTGGACCTTGGGCAGTAGTTTGTTGCCTCTGCTTGCTAACTTCAATGCCGTCAGAACGCCCTGAAAAACAAGATACTATTCATGATGTCACAGGAACTATAAATCATCTAGGAATTAACCTTACATAAAAATGAACAAGACCTTCTTGGAGAAAACAAATTCTCTACTAAAAGAAATTTTAAAGACTTGCAAAAACAAACGGGCATTCTATATGCATAAATGGGATGCGCTAATGTGCTAAAGATGTTAAAAACTCCAAAGTAATGTAGACATTAAAAACAATCCTAATAAAAATGTAGCTGGTTGGCTGTGGGGATGCATGCCTATAATTCCAGCCACTTAGGAGGCTGAGGCAGGAAGATGGAGCATTTGAGGCCATTCTGGATAACTTAAAAAACAAAAAACAAAAAACTTTGCTCAAAATTGAAAATAAAAAGGGAGGCGGTGTGAAGCTCAGTGGTAGAGCTCTTGTTGGCGTGCATGATGCCCTGGGTTTCAGCCCCAGCACGCACACATGGACCAGCTGGATTTCTGACAGATTTCAACAAACTCATTCTCTAAAATTTATAGGGGAGGATGAAGTTTCATAAACAGTAAGTCAGTTTGGGGAAAGAATAGCAAAATTATATGTGACCTAGTATGGGAAAAATTTTTATTTTTAAAATGTTTATATGTACAAAAAAGTGATAAGATCATTTTGAACCTTCCTGCATGCATCATGTTTTACTTAACAGTCAGCAGGATTTTGCCAGTCTTGTTTTTGCTTTTGTGCAGAAAAATAAAGAAAAATGAAGTTAATACTTGCACACCCAAAATTCGTGCTCAGCTAGATGCCCTAGTTTTTGAAGTACTTCCGTATAGTCAAGTGAATAGCTGTTATCCTGAGTTTCTGAACCAGTCTTGTTCCGTCTATCTCCTCATTTAATTTTTGCTTTAATAATTTTGAGCAAACCTAGACAGCATACTATTTCACCCATACAAGCTGAAGTATTCACCTCTAACAGGGACTTAGAAATCACGGGCACAGCACCATTATCATTCCTGGGAAACTTAATTATTGCACAACATTGTCTCAGAGTGTGTTCAAATGGCCAAGACTAAGACCTAAAAAGCACAAACGTAAAAAGCACAAAAAGGCTCAACGAATGTAAGAATTAGAGATTTCCATACAATAAACTACTCTGAAGTTTTCACTAAAGAGGAATGGCAGATTAGGAAAATTCACAAGGATTTCTCTCTAGACCTGCACGATTCAAAATTCTGGTCTATGAAGAGCCAGGGAGCTTGCACCCAAGAGTCAGCTAATTGATCACAAGGCACACTGTTCAGTTTATCAGAGTTTTTTGTTTGGCTTTATTTTGGTATCGGGGCTTGAACTCAAGTCCTTTGCACTGAGCTACTTCTCCACCCATTTTCATTTTTTAATTTTAAGACAGGGTCTCAATAAGTCACCGAGTTGCACCAGCTGGGCTCGAACTTGTGATCCTTCTGCCTCAGTCTCCAAGAGTGCTGGGATTAGAGATGTGTGCCACCATGCCTGGCTGAGATTTTTGTTTTCGATAGTAAAAATTTGTTGATGAAAGCAGCAGCAGTGCTTCGATTTAACAAGCAGTTCTCAGCTAAGCAGCTAGTCCCCTCTCTGAGCAGAGCTGATCAAAATTGCCCAAAAGACATTAAATCTACAGGATAGAGGCAGAAAACGCAGGAGAAAAGTGGATGATGGCTACGAACAGACAATTCTCGAATGACTAGAATGTGTGTAGAGATGACATGTGTGGAGATGTTCCAGCTCACCAGTAATCAGCGAAATGCAAATCGAAACCAGGAGTTCCCACTTTGTCCCCATCAGACTGGCAAATGAGAGGGTGGGTAATGGGCACCAGGTGTTGGCAGGTGTGGAGATCAGCTCTTTGTGCACTGAGGAGTGTAGGAGTGTGAACAGGTGCAGCCAGTCTGGAAAACATTCTGTATTTTGATTAAGTTTGCGTAGACTCTTTGGCCGGGAATCTCATTCCTGGGTACGTATCCCAGGCAAGTTCTTCAAATGGAGACACGAACGAGGATATTCAGCGGCTGGAAGTCATGGGTAACCCAGGTGGGACTCCACGGGAGTGAGTGTGTGGAAGGGGGAGCCCCCTTGGAGCAGGAACGGTTTTCAAGCGGCGAGCAAGGCATGTTTACAGGTCATGGAAGGCTCCTAAATCACAGGGCGAAGAGCGATTCTTAGACTTTGGTCTCGGGACCCTTTTTACACTCTTAAAAATTATGGAAGCCTGGCACACAGGAGTCTCTGGGTTGGATTTCCAGCACTGCCAAAATTTAAAAAAATTATTGAAGACTCCAAAATAGCTTTTGTTGATGTGGAATATGTTTTTCTGTATTTATCATATCAGAATTAAAATGGCAAAGTTAAAACAGTTTATTAACTCTTTAAAAAGGCAAATCTGTACATGTTAACACATATACCACATATTGTGAAAACAATTCTATTTTCCAAAATAAAAACATATAGTGAGAAGTGGTATATGGAACGTTCTGGCAAATCTTTTAAATAGCTGGCCATGGAAATTATAGGTGGATTTGCATATCTGCTTCTGCATTTAGTCTGCTGTGATAGAACATATTATGTAGTCTCTATGGAACTCCACTGTACTAAAAGAATAATAAGAAGGCAAATGATGTCTTAGTATTATTATAAAATTAATATTGACCTTGAAGACTGTTGAGGGGTTCATAGGCCATACTGTGACAGCCACTGCATTACACCATTAACGCTTACACAACATGTCATCACTTTACATGCTTTATGTTTCAGGCAAACTAAGGGTGTACATTAAATACAGCCGTCTCTCAGTGCCCATAGAACCTACCTGCGTCCTCCCATACTTTAAATCATCTCTAGATGGCTTATATCACCTAATACAGTGTAAGTGCTGTTCAAGTTATTTTTGTACTGTGTTGTTTAGGGAATAATGACGAGGAAAAAAAAAAGTCCGTGCATGGTCAGTATGGACGCCATTTTTTCCCCTGAATATTTTTGATTCCAGGTTGGTTGAATCCAGGGAAGTGGAATCCTCAGATGCAGAGGACTGACTGTGTTCAGTGCTTGTGGAGTGTAAGTCGGGATGGGATAAAAGGGAGACTAAAACAAAAACAAAGCAGAAAGAATTTATGTGTGCTTTACCGAGGATCATGATTGACTCGGGTCTCAGGGTGTGTTCGCTCTCTCTCTCTCTCTCTCTCTCTCTCTCTCTCTCTCTCTCTCGTGTGTGTGTGTGTGTGTGTGTGTGTGTGTGTGTGTGTCTGTGTTTGGAGGTGGGGTGAAAAGTGAGGAGGTCTAAATTGGGACAGAGCCATAAGTCCATCCAGACCCCACCCAGGCCCGTAGGTGGAGAGGAGGGATGCAACCTCATGTCTCCTTCTCCTGTTCCCCTACCCTATGTCCTCCAAGCTCCAGACAAGGGCCCTGCTGCCCTCAGACAGACTCCAAGGTTCCTGGGTTAGGCGGGGCTGTGGAGAAATCTCCCAGCCCCACTCCAGCACTCAGCCTCTATTACAGAGCTGAGAGAAGATGTCAGGGGCACCGAAGGCCCTCTCAGACATCTAGGCCATGACATGATGATCATTTGGGGTCCCCCAAGTGGTGCACAGGTCTGCACACTGGTCTTGGGGACGTGAGCACCCACTGTGGCTGCCTTGCATCCCTGCACCCAGCTGTGATTAGTGCTCTCCAGGGCTGGCCAGCCACTTGCCATAGAGCAGTGCCAGGAGCCTCTGTCATGCCCCTGGGGATCATCACCAGGGCCTTCCATGCCCCCACAAGTGGCCCAAATTGTGCAAGAGGTCCCTGTTCCAAGGCTCTGCAGGCCTGGGCCCACGAGCCCGCGACATCGCTGCTGGCTCACTGTCCCTTCCCTGGATCCATCCTTTTAAAGAAGATGGCATCCTGACAGGTCCCTGTAAGTCATCACCATGTGTGCTGTCACCTCTCTGTGCCCTGGGTCACACTGTGCAGTGCTCCTCTACCTGTTCTCCCCGTCCACACCACAGGTATGAAGGGCAGGTGACTCATCTGTCCTCTGGCTGCCATGAGGGACTGAGAGCAGGGACGATCATTACTGTGTCCCAGGGCCAGGCATGCAAAAGAGCCTCAGAATTGGAGAAATAATGGAAAGAGTTAAAGGTTTGTGGGGGAGTGGTAGCTGTGAGGGGAGAGGCCTTTCTGGTCAGAAAGCAGAGAGGCCATCTCCTGTCCTGTCCCCTGTTCCGCTGTGGCCAAGGCAGCCCTGCCTCTCCCACAGTCTCCTTTCACTCCGGTTACAGTCGACAGTCTCCCCACCTTATCACTTTAAAAAAAAAAGTATGGAGTGCAGCCAACAGACCACAAAGTGCAGAACACTGGAATTCAGCAGCGGAGCTAACACTCGTGTACCCAGGCTGGGGGTGTCTCACTGGGGTGTCTTGGTAGTTGAAATACTAAAATACATCCACACAGGCCGGTTCCTAGCTGCAGTTCCGAAGTCTCTGAATTGCGACACTCCTGGAAACCAGGGCTCTTCCCTAGATATCTCCACCATCTGACAAGTCAAGGGTTTGTCCCTGGCCCAGACTGGGGCTGAGATGTTGGCGCACTTGGTGTTAGTCAGCTTTCCATGGCTGTAACCAATACTAAGAAAAACAGCTTCAAGACGGAAAGCTTGATTTTAGCTCGTGGTTTGTCTGTGGTCGGCTGGCTCCATGGCTCTCGGCCTGAGGTGAGGCATTGCGTTGCGGCAGAAGGGCACAACAGGGGACAGCCACTTTTATCACGGTGGCCAGGAAATAGAGAACAGGGGAAGAGGCAGAGAGGAAGGGGCCAGGGACCAGAAAGAGTCATCCAGTCCTTTCAACTCAGCCCTACCCCGTTTCCACAACCTGCAGATAATGCCATCAAATTATGATCCCATCAATTAATTGATCCACCAATGAAGCGAGAGTCTTCATGATCCAGTGATCTCTGGAAACGCCCCCAGACACACCCAGAAGTGTGTTCTACTCATTTCTAGGTGTTGCTCAATCTAAGCAAGTTGACGATCGAGATTAACCATCATACCGGGACCTCTAGATTAGCAGGTGTTAGGTGTTTGAAAGATCCCCCTGTGGCATCCGGCTCTCAGCTTTGTGAGAGCTGAACCTCTTTCTATATTCATTTTGAGTTTCTTAAGAAATAAAACAGGAAACACTGATTCTCCTGCGGCCCCTCCCCATCCTCCCCACTCCCGCTCTCCACAGATGTAACCACCATAATGAACTTGTTGGTCTTGATTCCCTTGCATGTGGTTGTATTTTTACTGTATAGATAAGAATTCAAAAACAAAATCTTGTACTGTTTTGCATCATTTAAGACTTCCTATAAATGCTCCCAAGCTGCACACATCTTTCTGCAACTTGCTTTCACATCGTCTTGACACCATCCATGTTGACACTGGTAGCTCCCGCCTGTTTGTTCTTGCTGATGAAAGGTATCTTCTTACAGCAATATATCCCAGTTATTAAAATTGATTGTTCTGTTGATGGAAATTTGGGTTGTTTCTAACTTTTGGCTTTTGCAAACAATGATACATTAGACATTCTTGTATGTATCTTGTGGCGTACATATGCATGGATTTCTGCTGGGGATGGTTCCAATTGTCTGTGGCTGTGTAACAAATCATCTGCAAACCTAGTGGCTCGAAACCCCTACCATTTCACATGTCACAGTGTTGCATATCAGGGACTTGGGGCTCGGCCGAGGCCACAGGGGGCTGTGTGTGCATGAGGTTCCTGAGACAAGCGAGGCCCTTGCTGCTCTAATCCAGGATTCTCCAAAGTGGTGGCGAGAGTGGGGAATTTGGAGCTCTGTTCTGGGGGAGGACAAGATACCAGACGCGGTCCTGCGGGGGAAGTGTGGGAACTTGTGATGGACATTTATTCCCACAGATCCCTTGCAGTGATCTGGCCCTCACTCGTTCATCTGAGGACCTGCCCCTCCGACAGAGCTGGTTTCACAGTGCTCCTGGCCTTCCATATTCAAGGGTGCACAAGTAAGCTCTGCCAAGCCGATCAGAGCGTTGCACACCCCACCCGCCCTTCCCTGCCCTCAGGGAAGCACAAACCTGGGGCTTCTTTTTGATACATTAAGGAAGTGGATTCTTTCTCTGCACTGGACAAGGTGCTGTGAGGATGAGGAGCTAGAGGTGAGGAGAGGCTAAGTTTGAGTCTTGGATCAAGCTACAGCTGAATCCAAACCACTCCCTTGGTTTTTCCGGTGTTTTGAGAAAATACTTTTCCTTATTTGTTGGAGGCAGCTTGGGCTGGACTTTACACATTTGCTTCTGTAAAGTCTTGGCTGCTGTAAAAGGTAGTCTTGAGGGTTCGTAGGTCTTCCAGGAGGGTTTTGAAGCCGCGGAGAGGAGAGGAAATTGTCTACCGCATGGAACCAGTGGTCAAGATCATTGATGACTACAGGGCAGGGATGGCGGAGGTGGACGGCGTTGACTTCCAAGGGGAGCGGTGACAGCAGGAGTGGTGAGCCTGCTGATTCTTCATCTGGTCGGGAGGCTATCAGGCTAAGGGCAGGATGTGGAGCAGGAAGCAGGGGGCGGCTTTCGGAATTGTTAGGCGCTAGGGAGAAGCAGGGAGAGGGCGAGGAGAGGAGGCCCAGGCTGAAGAGAAGATGAAGCGGCTGGCAGGCTTAATGAAGGGCTCAGAGGAGGTTGTGCAGCCTTCTGGGGTACAAAGGGGCTGCCCTGCTCCCCACTGTCAGCCCTAGATGTGCGGGAAGCTGATAAATGCCTGATAGGCGCCCCTAGGTAGAAGGCACTGGGCCACACAGGGAGGAGTGTGGCTCAAGGTAGAGTTAGCCCAGCTAGGTGTTAGGAACACAGCTCCAGGGCCAGACAAGTTAAGTTAATGCTCTTGTGCTTTAGTCCCTCAGTTTCCTTTCTTGTAAAACAGGGAAGGCTCTAACATGATTTACTTGCTAATGTTTCATGAAAGTGAAACATCTTTATTTCTACAGTGATTAGAACAGTGATCCGCAGAGAATAGGAGCAATTTAAGGGAAGATAATTATCCCCCCTTAAAAACAAGTACCAATTGCTACGGAGTTGTGGGTGGGACAGGATATGTTCCTTACTTGATAGATGGGGAAACTGAGGTCCTGGGAGCAGGCTTCAGAGAGCAGTGAACACCATGGTCCCCACTGAGGCTAGTCTAGAGGGTTTCCCATGAGAGAGGGAGCGTGGAGATGGATCCTCCCCAAGGTGGCTGTGGGCACTGCAAGAGCTTCCCTCTGCTGCCTGCTGTGATGCCAGGCTTCCGGTAAGAGGAGGCTGAGAAAAGAAGGAGGGGAGCCATGGGTCTGCTCACACAGGGCTGCCTGTTTTCTGTCTTTCACTGTCCACCGAGAGTGTGGGAACCTCTCTGCTTGGAAAAGAGATTGTGGCTAGCCAAGGGAAGGTGACCTTCTCTGGACCCGGGAAGGGACTCCCACATGCTCCCAGCTCAGGGTGCTGAGAACTGACCTTAATTCCCCCTTCCTGGCACTATCTTCCCAGAACACAGAGAGGGCCCATCTGCTGAGTGACTCCCATAGACTCAGACTGCAGAGTATCCCCTCCCTCAGCATGGAAGGCTTAAAAGTGGGGTGGCTGAGGGAGGTGTATACTGGAGAAATGAACTGGGAATAGTGGGACATCAGGAAACTGCAGACAACCTGAAGGATGTTGGGTGGAGGTGGATGTTGGTTTCCATGTGCCTGTCACCATCATTTTAACTCCTGACTTCTGCCCTCCCTGGAATCAATGAGTGATCAGCCTCAGGCATCAGCCCACTTCCTGGTTAGACACTCACTCATTCATTATTTTCTTCATTCTCCATCCATCCACCTTCCCACCCATCCATCCATCCTTCCATCCCTCCATCCCTCCCTCCCTCCATCCATCCATCCATCCATCCATCCATCCCACCATCCATCCCACCATCCATCCATCCCTCCATCCATCCCTCCATCCATCCCTCCATCCATCC
>PVJO010024343.1:0-24525 GCA_004026905.1 Hystrix cristata | reverse complement strand
TACTTCTTTATTCTACTTACCATAATCTTTCCATCACAAACCTAACAGCAGCTGTTTGAATTTTAAAGTACACTCTTCCTTCCTTTTTTTTCCCTCTTTGGTCTCAGATTGTTGCCTTTTTAAATTTAATTGCTGCCAACAAGTCTTTAAACAAGCTTGAACAGTATTTTTATTTGTACTGAAACAGCAGAGGAGAAAATTAACCCTGTAATTGTAGTCTAAGAATTTTCAATGCCCAAGAAATGTTTTAAGCATATTAATTAAACAAAAATATGAACTCAAATTGGAAGCCAAAAGCGAATTTATCAATTACTAAGATTTGTAACGATGGACTCTTGTGACTATGAGTTGGCTTACACACAGGAGAATGATCGTTTCATGATTGACTCCCTCTTTGTATCAGGGCATGGGGATTTGCATTCCCCTCCTCATTTCTTGAAATAGGTTTCCCTTATTATAAAATTTGGAGTGGCACCATTTGGCCTAGTGACAATTGATATCCTATTTTTTTTTTTTTTTTACATTTAGGACATTTTTGTTTTGGCTTGTTTTTTTTACCCTGTTTATTATTTTTACGATCTTTTTGAAAATATCCCTTCTTGCCGCAGTTATAGTATTTTCAAGGCTGCAAGGCAGCAGCAAGTACTTGTGCTTTATGAGTTATAGTTTTTGCATTTTGGCAAGGCTTACTTATTTCAGCAATATTTATTTTTCTTTAATTGGTGCCAAGATTATTTGACAATCAGCACTAGCATTTTCATATCCCAGTTGAAGAGCTAAAACATCTGCTGCTTGGAGGTTGTCTGTCTGGCAAGATATTGTGTTTTGCAAGTGGTTAATAAAGCCTATATAAGTTTCATTAAGACTCTCTATAGTGTTTCCCGTGCAGTCTGGGTTCTGTTCATAAATTTTTTTCCTACCCCTATGTCTTCGAGGGTTCTTCCTATTCTATTCTCCAGTAAATTTAATGTTTCTGTTTTAATGTTTAGATCTTTGATCCACTTTGATTTGAGTTTAGTACATGGTGAGAGACATATATCTAGTTTTAATTTTCGACATGTAGTAAGCCAGTTTTTCCAGCACCATTTGTTAAATAGGCTATCCTTCTTCCAGTGAAGGTGTTTGGCTTCTTTGTCAAAGATGAGGTATTTGAGTGTGTTTGCCGTTGTTTCTGTATCCTCCAATCTATTCCATTGATCCTCAGGTCTGTCTTTTTGCCAGTACCATGCTGTTTTTAATACTGTAGCTCTATAGTATAGTTTTATGTCGGGGAGTGTGATGCCCCCTGCTTTTCCCCTGTTGCTTAGGATCGTTTTTGCTATTCTTGGTCTCTTGTGGTTCCAGATGAAATTCATGATTGTCCTTTCTAATTCTTTGAAGTATGTTAGTGGTATCTTGATTGGAATTGCATTAAATCTGTATAGTAGTTTAGGAAGTATAGCCATTTTCACGGTGTTGGTTCTTCCTACCCAAGAACATGGGATATCCTTCCATTTTTTGATATCCTTTTCAATTTCTTTTTTTAGGGTGCTGTAGTTTTCGATGTAAAGGTCTTTTACTTCTTTTGTTAGATAGATTCCTAAGTATTTTATTTTTTTGTGTGCAATTGTGAAAGGTATATTTTGTTATTTCTTTTCTGGTGGGTGTATTGTTTGTGTATAGGAATGCTATTGACTTTTGGGCATTGACTTTGTATCCAGCAACACAACTGAATTTAGTTATCAAATCCAGTAGTTTTTTGGTGGAGTTTTTTGGGTATTCTATGTAGAGTATCATGTCATCTGCAAATAATGATAGTTTAACTTCTTCCTTTCCTATCTTTATTCCTTTTATTTCTTTCTCTTGTGTAATTGCTCTGGCTAATGTTTCTAGAATAACAGTGGTGACAATGGGCACCCTTGTCTTGTTCCAGATTTCAGTGTGAAAGCTTCTAGTTTCTGGCCATTTAGTACAATGTTGGCTGTTGGTTTGTCATATGGGAAACAATACAAAGAATCAGTGCTTGGGACCACATGCTATTAAGAAGCTTTTGCACAGCAAAAGAAATCACCAATAGAGTAGGGCGAAAACCCACAGACTGGGAAAAAATTTTTGCTAGCTATCCATCAGACAAAGGTCTAACATCTAGAATATACAAAGAACTCAAAAAAATTAAACCTCTCAAATTTAAAGACCCACTCCAAAAATGGGCAACTGAAATGAATAAACATTTCTCAGACGAAGAAATAAAAATGGCAAATAAATATATGAAGAAATGTTCAACATCACTAGTCATTCGAGAGATGCAAATCAAAACAACGTTAAGATTCCACCTCATTGTAGAAGGAACCACGTATATGGAAAAATCAACCAATAACAAATGCTGGCAGGGCTGTGGGGAAAAAGGAACACTCCTCCTCTGTTGGTGGGAATGTAGACTGGTCCAGCCACTGTGGAAATCAATATGGAGATTCCTCAAAAAACTACAACTGGAAGTTCCATTTGACCCAGCTATTCCCCTACTGGGGATCTTCCCAGAAGAATTAAAATCGTCATACCACAAGGATGTATGCACCACCATCTTCATAGCGACACAATTTGTAATAGCTAAGTCTTGGAAACAACCTAAATGCCTAATAACCAATGAATGGCTAAAGAAAATGTGATTTTTCTACACAATGGAGTACTACACAGCCATAAAAAGGATAAACTAGAGTCATTCATATATAAATGGATGTTCTTTGAGAACATACTTTTAAGTGAAATAAATCAGACACTCATGAGTACATATCG
Source organism: Hystrix cristata (assembly GCA_004026905.1). Classification (NCBI taxonomy): domain Eukaryota; kingdom Metazoa; phylum Chordata; class Mammalia; order Rodentia; family Hystricidae; genus Hystrix; species Hystrix cristata. Next base: position 21,753 of record PVJO010024343.1, on the reverse strand, counting down.
AATTGTTTCTCTGGTATGAGAAACCATAACTGTAAATAAGGACAAAGAAGTGTAATAGATATTATATAAAAGGAAGGTAATATACAAAGGAGAGGAGTACTAGAAAGAAAGAAGGGGAAAAGCAGAAAGGCAACAGGGGAAAGAGAGGGGAAAGGGAAAATATGGAAAATGATGAATAAATCTGCTGTAAATAGGGAGGGAGGAAACAGAGGGGAGGGGCGGGGAAGAGGGGGCAGAACCAAGATGCATCATGTATAGGTACAAAATAAATGTGATGAATGTGAGCATTGTATGTAAAATGTACCAATACATGTTCTTGGTTTAAAATTAAAATAAATAAATAAATAAATAAAAAAGACTCTGTATAGTGGTTGTAAAGAAGCCTTGAGGAGCATTGGTTTCTGGGATTTGTGCCCATGTTTTAAGGGTGGCACAAGTGGCTTGAGAAAAAAATCTTGGGATTTATCTGGAATAATGTGAATATTTTGCATTTCAAAAAAAATTATGTATATTCTATAGATTCTGAAAAAAAATGTATATTATACATCAAAGATCATGCTGTGAAATTTTATGCATATGGGCAAACTCATAGTGTCATGTATCCCTAAGTGCAGTATTATAGAAAATAGATTCACCACTTTACTATTCAACTGTCCCCCAGGACTGAACATCTGCCAAGCACTCACCATTTTATCATCATCATAGTATACTTACTACAAGTTTTTCCAAAACAAATTTCTTCTATGATATTCTCTTCCTATAATAGGTCTATATCATTAGACATATAAAACAATTTTGAAGTCATGCACATAGGTGCACCTACTGTAGCACTAATGAAAAATAGGCCAATTAGGTAGGTGTGGACTCAGAAATGCAAAATGCTCATGTCAAAGAAGCTCAGTGGTGTATAAGAGAGAAAGATAAATTCTAGCTTGTAGTAGAACCAAGCATATTTTTAAATTCATGTACACTCAAATATAATTAGATGCTATCATAGATATTTATGTCATAAAACAAAATGCATTAATGTTAACAAAGTGAGAAATGTAGTAGCTTTTTATTTCCCTACTGTTAAAGAATAGAGATCTTTATTTTCTAGCAATAGGTTGGAGTTCAAGGAAGACAAGATGAAAAAATGCTCTGTTAAATACATAACTCATGGTTAGAAAATGCAACATATTTGCATTATCCTTAGATATACATGACTGACATTAATAAAGTAAGATGAGCCATGGTGTTAAAGTACACATACATTGTATGGGTTACTACTTTTCAGATGACTTATCACCGTATGTTGTAAAATAGAACAAATCAATTAAGATAAAATTTCTTAAAAATTCATACTTTGAAATCCCTTTGATAAAAACTTTTAAGAAAATGAAATTAAGGAGTGCTATAATTGTATGAAGAGATGCATTTGTTCATTAGCTTGTTTGCATCAGTGATTTTACAATATGCATGTTTCACAAAACATGATTTTGTATAGCTTGAGTCTATATGATTTCATCAATTATATTCAGTAAAAAGAGATTTTTTAAAAACCTTCTAAGCAAAAAGAATGTGTAATTCCAGATACATATAGAGTGATACTAATACTGTGAAAATGGAAAAAAGGCTTTGTTACTGAAGCAAATAGATAATAAAGCCATTTAAATTCAAAGGTTATATACATTAGACAGTGAAATGACATTATGAGTTATAAAGAGACAGCTTCAAATGGTTGTCATTAATGTAAGAATTGTTTAAAAATCCACTCAATTCAATCATGTAAAAATCATAGCTAAGAACATATTTTTTACAGTCAGTAATGTGACATACTGTGACCTTGAAGAGCTCCTGAAACTTGTATTGTGAGTAGGCCTAGAAAACCTCCTGTGTGAGAGAAACGAGTGCATTTAAAATGTCCCTTCTATATTTAATATGGTCCTGCCTGCAACATATTTACACAGAGCACCTCACTTTGCAGATTATACTCTAATGTATTTGTTAAATATTATTTATTTTAGTTGAAAAGAAATGTGAGCTAGAAGTTTAAGGAGGGTGAAATTCTTACGTAATGATATAAGGTGCCCCTCTACCCACCCCAGGTCTCAGGCGTTTGTTGCCTGCATCAGCTCTGATCTGTATCGAGGCAGACAAGTCTGTGCAGTCTGCACGTTCTGTTTTCTCTCTCCTGCTGAGGTTGTTTGAAGGATTAAACCAACTCGGGAGCCAAAATAATGAGACCGGAAGACAAAACGGCAAGAAGCAAGGTTAATTCTGTGTCAGGTTGCTTTCTATGTTTCTAACACTCTCTGAGGCCCAATAAAAACTTTACTACCCTTATTTCTTTACCAGATAGGCTCCTGGTTACCTGTTCTTGCAGTTTCCTGGCCTTATTTCCATTCCTAATCTGAATTCCCATGCTCAGATTTTTGTAAGAATTTATGCAATGAAGTCACATGATTGGAAACATTCAGGGTGAATTGTAATTCATGTCAAAAACTCAGCCTCAAATATTGAGAAATAATCACTTTGTACCCTTTAGTGGATATTCTATAGGCAGATATAGATAGACAGACAGACAGATAAATAATGTAAGTCTACATCTACTGCTATCATTGATGAGTCCATATATTCTGCATTTTTAATTCATTTACATTTTCCGAGTGTTCCACTGTGCTGAAGAGACCTTATTTTGGAATGTGACGGCTTAAATTAAAATCTCTTTTTTGTCACTTACAACCTATGTGACCCAAGGATAATATTTTTTAAACACTTTATGTATTTGGGTTCTAGAGTGTAAAATGGAGATCATAATAGTGCTTATCTCTTTAAATATTTCTAAATCTAAATGAATTCATAAAGTATTTGGAAAGAGTGTAAGTTTTTAATAAATTATAATTGCTTTTTGTTGTTCTTTGTTATTGTTATAGTCACTAATATTACCATTACCACCATCTTTTCATAGGTGGTGGTGAGACAGGAAAGCCCCAGGACTCAAACTCGAGGTTTGAGTCATAAAATCCTCCTCAAAAAATAAATAAATAAATAAATAAAATAAAATAAAATCCTCCTCTGGCTCTTTGGAAATGGTAATAAAGCAGGTCATGTCTGACGCAGCCTGACCCTGGTCATGGGCCTTCATCATCAAACCCCTCCCCTCATTCTGTAACCCTCCAACCAGAGATGGGTCTTAGTTTTCCGCTCTGTAACCCTGCCCACACATTACAAAACCAAAACCAAACTCCCCATATAAACCCCAGGACTTCTGTGCTGCCAGCCCAGGTTTTCTGAATGCAAAACTCCCCCCGGGTCTGGGTCTGTCCTGAGTTCTCCAGCCCTGAGTTGAGCTCGGAGTCTCCAAGAGCTGTAACACTGGTAACCCTGGGCTGTAACACTTTTTGCCGCAACAGTGGGATGCTCAAAACTGATAAATTCACACACCTATCAAAATTTCAAATAAATTTTCATTTTAAATAGCTCAGGAAGTATTGGCACATTTTAATCTTTTAAATTTTGACTTAATAAATGTGAGAAAATATCCATTCTATGTGGTGGCTACTGAATATAAATACAAAATATAACCAAAATCAACAATGAATTCAGAAATGAAAAAAAAAAAAAAGTTTTCCGTAGAACATTGCCATTAATGCACCCGAGAATTCTCCTTCTCATTTCAAAACCCTTTTCTGCTCATTCTCGCCACTTCCCCGTGCAGTTCTGGAAGTCCTCTTTCACTAGTGTCTTCACAAGCTGGGATAAAAAAATAGGATGAATGCTGCCTCTGAGCCACCCGCTGAAATGCAGGCTCATGAGACTTGGTGTTGTGCTGCTACAAACATGGATACGCAAGTGTCACCGTGATGTGGTCCTAGGAGAAGACACTGGGGTGATCGTGGTACACTGCCAACATGTACTAATAAAAAGTAAAATGCAAAAGAAGAAAAGAAACTTTACAGTGTGTCCTAATCCAACTTATTCGCTGAGTCTGGTCCCGCTCAACGTCTAGATCTTCTCCAGATTCAAAATGAGGGAAAACAGAGAGGAAGAAAAAAGGCTGAGCAAAGGAAATAAGAGGAGTTACGTACATGTGCCACACATGAAATACAAGCACGACCTACTGAAAACATGTTCTGATGAAAAGTAAATGTGAAAGTTAAGCTGATCAACACAGGACATGAAAGCAGCTATGACAGTGACATTAAAGACGCTCATGAAGGAGAACTTCAGGACTGCTTCAGAAAGTGGCAAGCATGATGGGGTAAGAGAGTGGGAAGCCAGGGAGTACAGTTTGAAAGTGATTAACATCAATGTGTCATTCGCTACAATACATTTTTTAAAATTTAAATCTATATTATATTTCTTGATCAAGCCCAGTATATGCTCTCGGTTTATGATTCACATTTCTTCTTTAAACTTAAGTTGCTAATTTTTTTGGACAAATTTTAATGAAATTAATTCTGATTTTGTAATCTTTCAATGAAATGGAAAATTAAATCATTTCTCATTTTAATTGTACAGTTTGTAATGATTCCTAGATTTTTATTTTTCAGTCAACTTTACTTAGCAGCAGCCTGATTTTATTTACAATACATTTTTTTTGTGAATACTGACAATAAACACAAATTTCATTCATAATTTCAGCAAGTTCACTACATTCTCTAAAAAGGTGACATTTTTAGGAGACATGTTTCTTCAGCATGTACTACACTAGGTTTAAATTTGTACAAGTGTTGAAATAAGTTTCAAATATCAGATGATAACACTAATGGAATGGGGAAATCTCACATTTTTAACCACACAACCTAAATTTTTATTTTCATTAAGGTTTTGTTAAAGAAATATGTAGCAAAATGTCAGTTGCTAAGGAAACCATTCTCTATGAAACTAGAAAGCTTGGTAGTATATGCCAACATGTTCACAGAATATTTTATATTCATTTATTTTGAGTTTGTTGTTATCGATGTCTTCAGCAATATATTTCTAAACAGTTTTTATCCAGGTTACAAAAAGTGTGCTGTGGGATTCAAAGTTTCACGAATATAATGGACATGACTCTTAGAGAATTTCATAAAGCAAGTGCTTTTAGAATCATGAATTTAGTTGTGGCAAAGTAAGCTATAGGCAAGTTCTTGTAGCATAGGTAGCAATGCTGTTGTAAGTGTTGCTCTTACTAGTACAAGTTTCAGGAAATTAATACTTTCATTTACTGATGAACCATTTATATTCAGATTTTTACTTCTAAAGAAATAATAATTAATAAGCAGGATTAGACTTGCATTGAATAGAGAGCATTTTAGCCTTAACTCTTTTTTGCTTTTTTCTTTGTTTTTTTGTTTTGTTTTGTTGTTTTGTTTTTTCTGAACAAAGATTAGCCAAAGTCTCAGAGCCTCACATGATAGGCGAGTGCTCCACCACTGAGCTACATCTTAAGCCCTATTTTGTGATTTATTTTATTCGAGACATGGTCTCAGTTCGCAAGGTAGAGTGGCCTGGAATTTATCATTTTCTTGCCTCAGCCTCCTGAGAAGCCGGGACCACAAGCCTCCACGACCACGTTGGGCAGCTCTTTTTATTACGGATAGAGTATTTATGAAAATCAGTATAGTGTAGTTTTATAAATCAAATGGAAATTCAACAAGATTAATGCCAAACTTATGCAGAGCTCATAATTTCTTTAAAGTTTGGTAGACAGTTCAAATAAAAGATTATTTTTCTAAAATTGTAATAACTCATTTCTAAATTACATTGATGAAACGTATTACTTTACAACAGAAATAAATAGCGTAAATGAAGGAACATGACTCATTAACTAGTCTCCTGGAATATTAATAGTAATAAAAGTAGTAGAATAAGACATGTGTATTATGAACTATGAACTAGGCTGTATTCTAAGTGTTTTATATAAAATATACAGTTTGTCAACCCAAAATTCCATAGAGTGATCCCATTATACTAATATTTAGAAAAAAAGAAATGAAAATGAAAACTTATGTAATTTGATATGTTAACATATCTAGAGTGTGAGATTATAAATCACCCATTCCAACATAGTACTCCAAAGGAAACCACATTTATTACTGTACAGTTACACACATACACATCAAAATAATTTTCTAATTTAAAGCATGAATGTTATTACTATACATGTATGTATATATATGTATGTATATGTATATATATATAATTTGAATATATAGACATGTAGCATTCATTTATTACTGAATACTGAAAATATACCTGACAGAGTGGTAAACTCTAATAATATATACATAGAAAAAGTGTGTTATGGTCTATAACATAGGTTTAAGTACAGTTTGAAGATAGATACTCATGATATAACGATGGCACCTAACATCAGAACCTAGATAAGTAGTAGACTAGTTTCTGGGTATGATAATTTTTCAAACGTATAATAGGGCCATTAACCTAGAAAGTAAGCAACATGAGTTTTCACATCAGATGTTTTTATATCAACATTTTTATGTGTAGCTGAAGCCCAGAATAATGAAGTTTCAAAGATGTTTACATTCCAATCTCCAAAATTGAGGATCAACTTACTTGGCCAGAAGAACTTTGTGGACATCAGTAAGAGTCATTATCTGGGAAGACCCATGTGGGCACAGTGTAGTCACACTGGCATGAGGCAAGAAAGAAGCCAGGAGGTCAGAGTCAGAGAATGAGATTTGACAGCAGAAACAGACCTTAGAGTGATATGATGATGAGCCAGAGAATGTGAGTAGCTTCATTCTACAAGAGATAAAAGCTAAGATATATATACATATATATATATACATATATATGTACATATACATATATGTATATGTACATATATGTGTATAGATACATAGATATATATATACATATATATTTGTTTTAAAATTTGAAAAAAAAATGTCTCTCTCTCCTTCCTTCCCCTTCTCTCTCATATAGAGAAAGAGGAAGTAAACGAGGGAAGGAAAGAGATTCAGGACAAAATTTGTATCCATTCATCTCTTGATGGTCCCTGAGATTATTTCCATAAACTAGATTTCACACACTATATCTATCCGGTACTATCTGCATTTCCTTTGGGTTTTTGTCCAGAAATATTATTGCTGTATCATATGGTAGTTCCATTTCTAACTGCCGAGAAGCTGCCACATTGCTTTTTGTATTAGCTGGACTAATTCACACTCCCATAAAAAAAGTGCATAAGAGTTCTTTTTTTCCTACATCCTATCCAACACTTGTTTTATTTTGTCTTTCTGACAACAGCCATCCTAAAAGTTGTGAGGTGACATCTATTTTTGGTTTTGATTCACATTTTTTCCATCCATGAAATGAAGATCCTAATATTTGTTGAAACATGGATAAACCCAGTGAATCTAATGCTAACCAAAATTAACCAGATAGAGAAAAAAGATATTGCATGAGATCTCATATGTGGAATTAAAAAAAAAAAAAGAAAAAAGAAAAGTGGAGTGCATAGAAACAAACCAGAGCAATGATTACCATGGTGGGGACTTGGGAACTGGGAGATGTTCATCAAAGGGCACAAATTTACAGTTATGTGAGATGAATAAATCTAGCAATATAATGTATAGTATGATGACTATAGTTAATAACATTGCATTATATGCTGGAAATTTTCCAAGAGAGTAGATTTTAGGAGGTCTTTACACTACACACACACACACACACGCACACAAAGACAAACACATACACACACAGCATAAACCTATAAGGAATTATGTTTGCTTTATTATAGTGACATGTACATAACACGTTTGTTAAAAAGGCTCTCCTTCCTTCAGCTTATGTTTTTGGCCCCTTTGTCAAAGATCAGATAGCTGAATGTACCTCGGACTCTTCCTCCATCCTCTTTTTTGCTCCACTGACGATTAATATATCTGTTTTTTTTTGTTATTGTTTTGTTCTGTTTTTTATTTTTTAACCAAGAACATGTCTGTTTTTGTGCCAGTACCATGCTGATTTTTATTACTGTAGCCTTGTAATATAACTTTAAATACAGGATTGTGATGCATCCCGCTTTGGTATTGTTGACTTGGATTGCTTTTGTCTGATCATTTAAATTCAGTAGTGTTTGTTTTATGGTATTGAATGTGCTCATGTTTGGTGTATATTTGTTCATAATTGTCCTTCCTGTTGAATTGGTCCCTTAATCAATATACAGTGAACTTCTTTATCTGTATTGATTAGTTTTGGCTTGAAGTCTAATTTATCTGAAAATAGAATAGCTACTCTAGGTTACTTTCAGAAACCTTTTGCATAGAATGTTATTTTACATCATCATTTATTGAAAAATTATTCCTACTCCTATTTATTTATTTATTTACTTGTGCCTCTTTTGAAAATCAAGATGACATGTGTTTGAATCCATTCTTGATTATTTACTCTTTATGCTAATCTAGTTATCATTCTTTATGTGAATCCTGCACTACTTCATGCCAGTACTTTTATATAAATCTTAAAATAAAAGATTTTAACCATTCCTCTATTTTTTAAAATTCAGTGTAATTTTCAGATTGTAAATATCTACAAAATTCTCATAAAGGTATAATATGATTGTACTAAATATGTAGACTAATTTGGTGAAAACTGACTTTTTTATATTAAAATTTTAGCTCTTTGTGTAATGTAATATCTCTTCATCAATCATTAATATTTAATAATTTATGATTATCAGAATAAAGGTTATATTTTTCTTTTTCTATTTTATGCTTCAAGGCTAATATAAGTATATTATTTTCTTACTTTATCCTACTTGGCAATTACAGTATTAGTTGTATGTAGAGATTCAATCATTATTATATGATTACCTTGAACCTATGATACTACTAAATTTTCTCAATTATTTTATTAATTTTGTTACAGGTATGTTTGAGTTTACTACTACAATCATTTTTTTTTCAATTTTTATTGTACTTTTTCTTATTATAGTCAGTAGTTATGATGTCTTGTAAGAATTTTGAGTAGCAACGATTAGATCAGATACCTTGCTCTAAGAGGAAAATACTGAAATATTCACCAGTAAATGTTACATTATTTATAATTTCTGAAAATACAGTATCACTCAATTAGGAAATCATCTTACAGAGAATTAATATGTACACATTTTTATCAAAAATATGTTCTAAAATGTATTGAGTTTTACCTGTATCTGCTGTCTTGGTCATGTATTTATTTTCTATTATTCTGTTCTTAAGTAATTTACATTGATTATGTTAAAAAAAAAAACACTGTTGCTTTACCATGAAATGATTAAATTGTTAAAAAAAGACTCATGTAAGTTATAAATAATCTCTAACCTGAAAAATAAGAAATATTCACTCTGAAAGCACACACCTTAGCATTATTTTTTAATGGACAGGCCAAACCAGTCAAAACAGCTTTTTAAATGTTTCTTTCTCCCATACTAGGGTGGTTGAAAAACAGACCTCTAACCATGTATACACAAAGGTTTGTTAGGTAAAACCTGATTTTTAGTATTTTCCACTCTATTCACTTGATTTTTATTCTCCTGCCCACCATGGTCTGTAAATTTCTAAATTCTGGGTTGCTTACAATAAGAGAGTTAGACAGTCAAGTTATTTCTTGCCAAAATGTTTTTATTTGTAAGAACTTTCGAGTATATTTTCATGATTAAATGCTGCCAGCTTATGTATAGGGTGTTCCAGTCTAGTTCAGTTAAGCCCTTGGAATCCCCAAAAGCGAGAGAATAAATCATGTCGCAGCTGTTAAGCTTCTTTCTCAGTCCACTCTTGGATCTTCTTCAGTATTTCCTTGACAGATATTTTATGTATCTTTCAATAATTTAACTTAAAAGAAATTCTTTTTAATTAGTATGTGCAAAGTTTTATACAAACGAATGAACCTGCAGATGTTTCAGTGAGCCACAGATTTTGAGCCATCCAATAGAAAATGGGTATTATAAATTATGTTAGTCATGATCGTACCTCTTCCTAGGTCTTTCGAGTTCTTTGTTCATCTCAATTATTTCCTTCCTCTGTCATCAAGGATTATTTGAGCATATTTGCATATGTTAATAGATCATGTGCAATTTTTGCTGAGCTGGCCATCTTGGAGACATGACTTATTTTTAGTGCAATTTAAATATTTTCATGTATCATAACATCAAATAATTTTTTCTTTTTTTTCCCTCTAGTTTAAATTTTGTGTTGGACAATGTGCCAATACCCTATAAGAGGTGAATGAAGTTTAAACGTTCATTCACTTTGTAATATATAGTAGATGGTTTTCATAGGTCAGTATCAAGTTTTCTATTTCTTTATTATGATTCCTAATTTATTTCTGAGTCCATTTTGTGAATTTATTTTCTCTATTAATGTTTATAGTAGTAAAATAATCTCTCTTTTAAAGTTACATATTTCTCTGAAATTTTTATGCATCTTCTGCAGTTAATTTGTTTACATATTTAAATTTCTGCAATACTCACCTGTTAATTAAAATGCTTTGATCATCTTTATGCTTGCCTCAATTGACTATGTTTTCTTTTGATTATGTATTACATTTTCCTGCTGTTTTATGTGTACCATATATTAATTGTCACATACTGAGTCTAATGGAGACCAAAAATGTAATTTCTGCTTGTGTTTTTTTTTTTATGGAGGATAGAGTTCCTCCCTTGTTTGGCAGCCAGGTTGCAGTGCTAAGCACACCATTTCCATTGAGGTGGAGATAGGTTGAGGGAGTACCATAACTTTACCTAGAATGAATTCATCCATGGGTACTCTAATTTCCAACTTTCCAGATTGCCACTGTTGAAGTCCATGTCTCTTTTAGTTTGTCAGTTTGAAGCTGAAGTAATTTGGACCCCTAATTTTGATCTTTTACACTCTGTATTTTTGCAGAGCCCAGATCCCATGATCCTTTCTAGTGCCTCCTCCACCACTCCTTCCTAGCTTATGTGTGCATGTGCATGTGTGTTTGGTTTTATTTTTATCTTCGAACTCTTCTAGATTTAACCCACCTCTTCAGCCTGTCATAGAATGGTCAGTTACTCTGCTTCCTGTGCAAAGTCTCTCTTGCCTGCATATTTCCAGTGAAGGAACCTGACTCTGGAATAGAAGCTGACATGACTCTGCTTACCTAAAAGAGGATTTGGAACAGAGTTTACAAAGCATGATTTTCTTACCCCTAGAAAACTATGAGTTGATTTTATATGTATTTTTTTCTTTGGAGAATATAGGATTTAGCATTTCTAAAAAGAACTGGAACTAAAGTCCTTTCTGTTACTATACCATATTGACTATAGCTAAGGAGAGATTTTGCCAGTAAAATTACTCATCAACATTCCCTGTGAAGTCAAGAATGAATATATATTAAAAATGTCAGCAGTCATATTCCTCTAATAATTTACAGTTCTTCCCTATTAGACTGATACATAGTTCTATAAGATTATCAAAACCTATGTAAAATTACATTCTTTTGTGAGGTAACATTTAAGAACTAAGTTTCAGTTGAATAGATGAAGACAAATGTCAATGAAGCTGTACACAGATCTTTATCCCCTTTGGCAGGAACAGGACACTGTATCAGGAACGGTGGCACAAAATTGAGATGAATATGCTTTAGAAAGGCAAAATCTTAAGAAAGCCTCTTGAGGAATCAAATTATCTGATCATCTAGAGGCTGCAAAAGGAGAATCTCAGGACTCCGAGTCTGAATTGTATTTCTTACATGGAAAACTAACACGAAAAACTTTACTTTCAAGGTAAAATTTCTTAAGGTTTTGACAGATACACTAAAAAGAGAACTTCAGTACTTTAAAGTAGTCAATTTAATACTTTCAGAGGAAAAAACAAACAAAAATTTGGGCGGGGTATAGCTTAGTATGGGCCATGGTGTGCAGCTCAGTGGTAGGTACTTCCCTGCCATGTGCAAGGCAAGGGCTTGGTCCCCAGCCCTGAAAAAAAAAATCAAACGGAACCAGAAACGTTGCTGATGTTGAACTCATAAAGTATTCTACAAATAAATATACTAAGATGATTAAGGAAAAAGTAAACTATGATTTTGAATATTAAAAAAAAGTAAATGATATTCTTTAAATGAAATTATCTACATTAAATATAAATATCAAAGGAACACTCCTTTGGAGTATTAAAATAAGTCTCCTGGGAAGCAGCTGTATTTTAGATTAGCGTTGTGAGACCATCCTGACAATTTGTGTGGAAGATATTTTGTAATAGAATCTATGGAGAGGAAAGTGTGGCCATAGATGATGAACTGAAATGTAAAGTGAAGAAACAAATCTAACAGATAATTTCACATAAAGTTGCCTATGCATTTGCATGCCTTTGTCTATGTGTTCAATATAGTCGTACTATATTATCTTGGAGAAATTATATTGCTGGAGTGGATGAAGACATTTGGAATCTAGTTGAGTGGGTTGTGTTTGTCGATAATGGACTACATTTTTGACATTAGTGATTGTGTAATAAGAATTCTAAAGACCTGCAGATTAGGGAGAGTATTTAACAATCAGAAATTCTTTTACTCAGGTGACTAACAGGGTCCTCAATGAGAAGTGTGATTCCAAACAAGTGATACACTCTTTTACACCATCACTCTTTTATTGGGTCACATTAATTACTTCAACCCATATATATTTCTTTGGTTAAAAGCATGCTATCAAATTGCCTCCTCCTAGTGAGAGCATATTGTTTAATTGACGATTGTTTCATTAGCAAAATGTGAAACCATGCCAACATCGGCAATCTATTTATAGTTTATTCTAAACATCTATTTCTTATTTTCAAAACAATACATCTTTATAGAAATAGCAAGCAAAGAAAAGCCAATAAAAGATACTGTTAAATTAAAGATATTTTAGTTTTGACTGGAATTAGTTCTCATTTGTGTTTCTGGGCCATGTTGATCTCTTCAGTTGCTCTCTTAAGTAACCCGCATTTAAATTTTAAAACAACTCAGGAATTTGTTATTTTGTCTTGCTATTTAATTGTCTATTGAGATTAATTGTTATCTTTTCAACAAAACTAATATTTTCTTAAGAAATAATAGCATAATTTATGTAGATATTGTGTCCATACAACTTTATTGTGTCAACTTGAACAGAGTAAGTTGTTTGATGGGCTGGTTAAAGATAAATAGTAAAAGTATTTAAAAATGAAGCAAAATAGCATTTTCCAAAAGTTTAATTATTATCAAGTTTGTTACTTACTTTATCTGTATTCAAGATATTGATATGTTTATTTCAAATTAACTTTTTAAAGTTCAAAAAAAATCTTCATTCATCATTTTCTAATTCGTTAGAAAATAGCTGTCATTTTAAAAATATCATCCATATAGATATTGTTTCATATTAAAATATAGCTTTTCTACAAACACACATACCATAGACTCTTACAAGAAAAAACGTTCAGTTGAGAAGAAGAACTAGGAAAGGGGGAGGAAGAGAGGAAGAAAGGGAAAAGGAAAAGAAAAGAAAGAGAGAAAAGAGGGAAAAAATTGTTGTAAATAAGGAGGAGAAGAGGAGTGGAAGGGAGGGAAAGGAAAGGGAAAAATGAAGATGCATCACATACAGGTACAAATTCCCTGTGATGAATGTGATCATTATGTACATCTAAAATGTACCAATAAATGTAATGAATTAATTCTTAAAAAAGAATAAAGGGATTGAAGCTTGGAAAAGATGAGTAACTTTGCAGAAAATAAACATTTAATAAGCAGCTTGGTCAGGTGTCTGATTCTGAAACACATACTTTGTGAGATAACTACCATGGTTTCTAATGAATCATTAATAAGGATCTTTAATAAGACTAATGAAATCATGTCTATTCTTGAAAACAATTAAGTCTAATTCAGAAAGTGAATTATTTATTCTAGCTACATTCTTTCTTATATGGATTCACATTTTTAACACTTGTCACATAAACCCATAATAGTGTTCTATTACATAGTGCACACTAGAATCACATCTGTTGAAAGGTTCGGCAGTTTTCCAAAACGTCTTCCACTAGACAATGTATAAAAGTGGGACAATGTATAAAAGTGGGACATTGCTTGGGATTCATTTAATGTCCTTGAGGGATTTTTTAATTACTCAAAACTCTGCAAAACTTTTGGAATTAAGCAGATCTTCATTTATTTTCTCTCAACCCATGTTTCTAGTTTTCTCACAAACACATCAGTTGTTGCTTTGGCTAGAATTAAACAAACACAGGTGCTAAAATTACCAGTTTCATCATATTTTTTTCTACTTACTTGTGCTATGGAAAGTCATTAAGGTTCTGTAAAAGACACATTTTCCCAATTCATTACACCTAAAGAAACTGCCAGGAAAAATGAGCTGCCAGTATATGAGCCCTTGCAGACTTCCCCATATGTATTTTGCAAGCAGGTGTTTCATTTGCAGTTTGCCAGAAGCAAACTGTTTTTCAGGTGCATAGAGAATTTCATTTTTGTACAAAAATGGAACAGTAATAACTACTCCTAGTAGATTCTTGCTCAATCGGAGAGCAATATAGAGTTGTTGAATAAAGAATTGAATTGCACACACAATGTTTAAACAGTCTAAATTCACCCATCCAGGCAGGATTCGTGTTAATTACTAACCCCAGAATGGATGGAGATAAAACACAAGCACAAAGCGAGAAGATGATGATTAACACTGTTAACGTTCTTTTTATGTAAAACATGGTGCTTTACCATGTCACTGTAAATTAAGAGCTGTCATAACTACTTGATAAATGTAAAAGTTTGGCTCAACTTTTATGCAACTTTCTCAAAGTCATGGAGTTAATGAGCATTTTACCAGAATTCATGTTTGTGTCAGTATGATACAAAGCCTGAAAGTATTTGAATTCTGCTTTGGTTTCTGTTCTCTTATCTTGTTCATGGAAGTTGTAGTCCCTAGAAGTGAAATGTTTCATGTGAATTCCTCAGTGAATAGGACCTTGCCATTCTGCAGAGATATTGGGAAAAAATGGCCATTATCTTTTTTTATTTTCTGATGATCTGAATTATAGCTTGCATCATTGAACTTGTGTCAATTTTGTTCATTTCACATTTTCTTTCTTAGTGCCAGTGAACCTATGGCTAGGTTTAATCCATAGTTCCTATGGCAGCACAGATCCTTGGGATAACTTGTGTTTTTAGCTGTAAACTTGCACATATGTCCTTTATAATCAGTATATTTTACCTAGATGTTCAAGATGCCAGTTGTATCCTTCTGTTCAAAATACTACTCTTCTGGGCTACAATAAAGAGGCAGCACAGGAAAGCGTTGTAGCACAGAATACCAGCTAGATGTTCTTAATTTGTAACTTGCTTTTACAACCTACCAGCTGTGAACATAAATAAATTACTGAATAATTGTACACTTTAGTTGATCTATTTAGTGATGTTAAGGGTATTTTATACCTTACTATGATCTTTTATTCCTTATTATGATTTTTTCAGCATTATTGACAAAATATATGAGGATAACCAATGAATCCACATCTCCCTATCTAGTAATAATCATGCAAACAAATGCTTATTATTTTCATTGAAATGACATTGAAATGCTTATTATTTTCATTGAAATGTATATTTGGACTTTACCTGCATTTGTAATATTAGCATTCGTATGAGATAAACTGGTAAAATTTCAATATTCAGATTTTTAAAATTTAGCAACGTAAAATATTTCGTAGATCTTTCTTTTTATTTAGTATGGATATTCATTTTTAAAATGAGATAAAATGATACATCAAATTGACACGGATGAAATTGGTCCGTACACTATATTGACAACATCTGCCCTATATTGACAACATCTGCCCTATACTAAGCTTTAGTCTTCATTACTAGATGAAATTAGTGACCCAGGATTGGTGCATTTTTTTTTTTTTTTTGTGGTGCCAGGGATCGAACTCAGGGCCTTATGCCTGCAAGGCAAGCACTCTAATCACTGAGCTAAATCCCCAGCCCCAGTGACTCAGGATTCGTCAACCTCTGGGGCCCAAGATAATTTTTGGAGATGACCATCATGAAGGACTTGACCCAGGAATAAAAGGTTAAACTACAGAGCAAAAGCACCCAGATTCTGTGAGGAGTGAATAATTAAAAATACTCAAATTCTCTGATGAGAATAGTTTAAATAAGTAATTACTTAATATCTGGGCTTTAGTCACTAAATATATAAAATTATTTGATCCTTGACAGACTTCAGAGAGAACTACTTTCTATAGTAATTACCTCCTATAAGTGTGAAGAAACCTGAGTCCAGAATAGCAGAGAAAACTGTTGAACATTCTACAACCTGCAATTATGTGGTTTTAAATAGGTTGCCACCTTCACTGGTAGTTTGTTCCTGATATATCATACAAAGCAATGAAATTATCACAGCTACTTTTACTAAACACTAGAATTTTCAGTTCCATTATATTATTATACATTAAAGTGAGGTGGCAAATTTTCAAGAGTATATAAAATCCCAATTTTTTCAATGTCATGGAAACTAAGGCAAAAGCTGTTTTATGCTTAAAACAATTTAATACACACACATATGTATTTTATATACACGTATAGATGTGTGCATACATATGCACATATGTATATGTCTAAAGTAAAAAAAGATAAATAGAAAATTGTGTCATTTTAAGAGACAATTAAAGATAAACATTAACTACTACATGTACAGGTGTATGTGCATGTGCGATTATGCACATTTCCCAAACTATATCATTATTTATGTCCAAAAAGCCTTTATAAGGTTGCATAAATAATTGATAAGTAAAAGAGATAGTATTTCATTTTGTCCTTTTATAATATTTTAATTGCTAACCATAGACAATTGCCTTAAAAATAAACATACATTATTTTGCTCAAGAGTTAGAAGAGAATATTTTGAATGTTTTTGCCATAATGAAATGATAAATGTTGGAGGATCTAGACAAGCTTATTTTAATTTGAGTATTGCGTAATGTAGCTATTTATCAAAATATCACGTAGTCCCATATAATTATGTCAGATTTTATATCAGTTTTAAAGAATGAAAGCAAAGCAAATTTTTTACCAAAATAAGAAGAGAGTAATGTGTTCATAGTGGTAGTAGGTCGCTGTTGAGATCTCCAATATACAAACTTTGTTATGATTCAAATGTGTACTTTGCCACGACACTGCAGAACTTCATGGTTTTCTAAAAGACAAAGATGGTTCTTTCATTGCCAGCGTGAACCTCTCAACACTAAAGAAGTATTACTGTGAAGCATCTCTGGGCCTAGTACCAGTTGGAAGGCTCATGATGAACTATTATGATTTTAAGACCTACGTTTTTGAAGGTTTAATTCAAGAACCTTCAAATGATCCAATAATCCAAATAGGTGGATCGTTGATGCATGAATTATTTCATGCTGACAATTTGAAAGCATGCTATAAACACCTCTCCCAACTCCACAGTGTGATGCTAATGTATAAATAAATAAATGAATAATAGTAGTGTCTTTTTGGTGATTCTTTTTCCCCTTAGGGAAAATATCTTTCATTAAAATTCTGACATGATTGGGGCCACCTCTAGGTAACACATTCAATTAAAGCAAAAAAAGATACTGAAAGTATATTTAATTTTCATTGTGAGTTCTTAATGCTAATCCCGGCATCAAGCATACAGCATGCCTTCTATAAGTTAATGTATTCAGTAGCAACTTCATGAGAAATATTTTTAAAGCTAAATCTTTACACATTACTGAAGCATGCTTAATGGCCCTGGCTGTGGAACTCAGAAGAGTCATCAAATCTCAACTTCAAAATGCATCTACTCTTTTTTTTTAAAATAGTATGTAAACCTCTATTTACACAGTTACCAAAAGAATCCCACCTATGAGACAGAGACTACCAGTTATTTATCAACTCAATTTCTTCTTCCTGGAAACATAATACACTGAATTTACTTATTTACTTATTTATTTATTTACGGATGCTGGGGATCAAACTCAGGGCCTTGTGGTTGCTAAGCAAGCACTCTACCACTGAGCTAAATCCCCAACCCATTACACTACTTTTATACTTTCAGCTATAGATTGTCTTGAATTGAGTTATAACTAATGGATAGTAAACTAAAGTGATGTGCAATATTTAAAAAACCGAGTTGTTAAAAATCAAACAAAAATTCTATAGGCGATCTTTCATGTTCTTTTTCCTACTACAGCTAAATATCACAGCCTGGGGGAAGCCTGAAATCCACTCATTATAAAGTAAAAATGGCAGACTCCCCATGGGCTCTGCTTCCGGAAAAACCCTGTGGACATCTACCTTATGTAGCTTCTCCACCACTATTTGAATCACATTGGTCTGTTTACAGGAATGAGAAACACATATCTATTCAATTGAAATCACAGTTTATTTTTAATTGTTTTTGTTATAGCTATTGGTTTACCCTAAGAAATGCAACAATATGGCAAAGTTATTTTGAGATTGAAAAAAAAAATTAGCATGGTAACACGCTAGCTTTTAGTAAATGATAACAGGCTGTGAGCTAGCAAACATAAGACTATTATATAAATACAAAAATGCACGCTGTTGGATAGGTAAATGACTAAACAAACTTGAAAATTTACCCTTACTCCATATTTACCTTCACTTTAGTTAGGACACTTGGGTTAGTAAAGCAAGCTGATTTTCTCTTCTCATTAAAACTCCATTATGTGTCTTTTTAAAGTACTAAAGTACTAATACTATACAACCATTTGGAATTACTGCAAAATAGTACTCCAAACTTTGAGGGAAGATTGAGCATGAGGAAAGTAAAGTTGCTGAAACAGTGATGTTTTGTCTGAGAAAAGTGAGGGTGATGAAATTTGTGAAATAGACCAAGTGCATCCAACCGTACTAGAAACTGACACATAAAGCTTGTGAAATACTGCACTAACATTGAGGTTATTAACAGTCTAGTGCTCAGGTAGCTAAAAGGAAAACATTTTTGATGACTTTGGAATTAAACTATGAATAGAAAACAAATTCCTCTGAGAGCTTGCTGAAATAGAATGTGAAACTTTTCCACAAAAAAGGATAAAGATGTTGTTATACAAAGCACATAATGTAACACATAAATCTGTACACTTACTAAGTACACTATGTATGTCTGGGGTTTGCTGGTTTTAGAAACATACTCGCAAGCCTTTCGTACAACTCTTTCTCACTCTATTTTAAACAAGCTTATTGCAGTTAAGTAAATTTTGTTATTTACCTTTTGCTATAATTTAAACAAGATACCAGAGCTATAATAAAAATTAAATCGTATTAAATCAAATTAAATCAAACAAAGCCAAGCTAAAAAAAAATAGAGGTTTGCGATATACATAAAAGCACAAATACAGTTACAAAGTAGTGAATAATGTGGCAAAACTGATTTAACTTTGCTTAAAACAGACGAGTGGTAAGAGAGAATTTCCTAGAGGAAAAGCAATCAGAAATTTGATGGAAGAGAGATAAAAATCAGCTATATAAACAATAGAAAAAGAAGATTTGGTCAATAGGAAGAAATAATCAATGAAATGGTTAATTCTTAGTGAAGCAGAAATGTAAAAATAATCTAATCTTATTTTGTCTAGGAATGGGCTAGGAAGGTAATGGAGAATACAAAACAATTTTTTTTTTAAAGGACAGATTTGTACAACACAATTTAACCTATTAAGAAAATGCTATTGCTCTACAAAGATAATAGTCCTCAGCACCCTGGCCATAAGTTGAAAAGAACAAGGTGTTTCCATTCATTCTCCACTGTCAGATTGTCAAACAAAGCCGTCCTACTTAATATCATTTACATGTTGCTCGTCATCTTCAGTGTAAAATTTTAAGGCATTCATTAGTTTAATTGCCTTTAAATGAGACAATGGTAATTGTATTTACCTGGGGGAAAAACTGGTCATGGAAAGTGGCTGGCATCTTAGCTGCCATATGGTTACAGTTCCCGATTTTCATTTGTTTGTGACTCTTGGGTAAATATTTAAAGCTCATTTTAAGTATATACTCTTTTGAAATTTGGGAGCTCTGATAATAAGAGACTATCTATTTTAGGATCTGCAAAAGGGTATCATGGTATGTGTCCTTTTAAACACACTGCAGGGTTCCTTAATTGATCTTGGCACTCTTAATAATCTCAATAATCATGATCTAAATATTTGTCTGGCGTCAGCCCTCCACCTGCCCATATTTGTCAATGGGTGTTAGCAGAAGACTAAGGTGTTCCTGCGGTCCCATATTCACTAAAAATACTTTATTTTAAAGATAATAATGGTAATAGTACATTTTAATAACATATACTGAAGTTACCTTTTTCTTATAATGAAAAAGATAATTTGTTCAAATTTAAAAGTACAAGAAAGTATGGAAATGATTATTAAAAGAAAACAATCATATTTATACACCAGCTCTTTCTCTTAAGTAATATTTTCCTCTAACTTTTATATTTGTTTTAATTAAAGTGCATGCAAACATCACATGTGCTACTTAAAAGCAGTTTTCAAAACCTAGTGTATATTAAACAAATTACACATAGGGATATTAATATTTAGATTTCCATATTTTCTTAAAAGAATACGTTGGCTTTCTAGATTTAAGGTATCTAAATTTTAAGAAGGGAGATTTTCTTGCTCTTTTAATTCTTAAAAAATATATGTGACATAGTTAGCTACAAATAATCATTCCTAGATGATTTAGAAATCCACCTATAACTTAATATTTACTATTTTTAAAAATTTTGGTAGAATTGCCTGTTTCAAAAAAATCTTTAATTTCATTTTAAGAAAGAGAGATTTTTCTCTAGGAGAACATAAGCAGTTAGCCCAGTTGTATCTAGCACAAGTATAATAGCTACTACCTTGTAAAAATATTAGTGCCTAAAACATCATCATTGGAGTTGTGCTATTTGTGTGTGAAGTTGTTTTTCTTGCAGTCTATGCATTTTTGATTTTTTTTAGGATCTTTACCTACACACCAGTAGATGTACACTTCCCCTCGTTTTTATTTTTTATCCTCTAGAAATACCTATCATTGAATTAAACAAAATCTATAATAATGTTTTAAGCTTATAGTATATCTTATTATATGTGATAAATTATACAGAGATACATATAGAAATGTGCATAATGCAGTTAAGCATTCAGTTTATCTTTTATCATAGATTAATTTTAGTTCCCCTGATAACTGCTCAAGAAGTGAGTGTTCATTGTCTCGCTGACCACATGTCTTCCCAAGGTCAATAGTTTTCCTCACTCAGGCAAAAATATTTGATTTTGTATCAATAGAAACACTATGATTAATTATATTTTTATAATGTATATTAATTAACAAATTATTGTATATATTTATGGGGTACAAATTGATGGATGTTTTGATGTGTGCACACATTTTGGAATGATTAAATTAAGTTAGTTAATATACACATTACCTCAAAACTTATTTTTTGAAATCAGAACTCTTAGACTTCCTCTTGTTCATCTTTGGTTGATTTTTTTTTTTTTTTTTTGTGGTGCTGGGGATCGAACTCAGGCCCTTGTGCTTGCAAGGCAAGCACTCTAATCACTGAGCTAAATCCCCAGCCCCTAATTTTTTTTAAAAAAATGGTAAGTATGACACTTTCATTTCCTAAATGCTTGCAATATGGAAGATAGACTAACAGTAGCAACAAACTCACCAGCGAAGCAGTAGATTTCAGTGTTAAATTACAGATAAGTAAAAAATCACAAAAGTAATCATATTGAATTTCATTCTCTTTCAATTTTTTTTTTTTTTGTGGTTCCGGTG
>PVJO010024342.1:0-24528 GCA_004026905.1 Hystrix cristata | reverse complement strand
GATCTTCCCAGAAGAATTAAAATCGTCATACCACAAGGACGTATGCACCACCATGTTCATAGCAACACAATTTGTAATAGCTAAGTCTTGGAAACAACCTAAATGCCCAACAACCAACGAATGGCTAAAGAAAATGTGGTTTTTCTACACGATGGAGTACTACACTGCCATAAAAAATGATAAACTAGAGTCATTCACATATAAATTGATGTTTCTTGAGAACATACTTTTAAGTGAAATAAATTGGACACTCATGAGCACACATCGAATTGTTTCTCTGATATGAGAAACCATAACTGTAAATAAGAACAAAGAGGTTTGATAGATATTATATAAAAGGAGGATGGTGTGGAGAGGAGAGGAATACTAGAAAGAAAGAAGGGGAAAAGCAGAAAGGCAACAGGGAAAAGAGAGGGGAAAGGGAAAATATGGAAAATGATGAATAAACCTGCTGTAAATAGGGAGGGAGGGAGCAGAGGGGAGGGGTGGGGGAGAGGGGGTAGAACTAAGATGCATCATGTATAGGTACAGAATTAATGTAATGAATGTGACCATTGTATGTAGAATGTACCAATACATGTTCTTGGTTTAAAATAAAAAAAAAAGAAATACCACAGGGAAATTTGAATAAGGAAAGTTTAAAATATTATTAACTGTAAGAGGGGAGTGGATTAAGGTGAAATTGTCTAGTAAAAAGTAAAGAAGAACTGTAACAAATCAGTGATAAGCAATTCATTTTTCTTAAAGTGGGGAAACAATCTGAGTATATAATTTGTTTTATATCTAGATGTCCTCCAAAGCCTCATGCATTCATAGACAGGCCTTTTGGGGAGTGATCGGACTATAGAGGTTTATAGCTGACTTACTGTTAGGAGGCGGGGTCTGGTTGGAAGAGGCAGGTCACTGGAGGCATGGCCGGGAAGGGTTTATCTCCCTCCCTACAACCTCTCTGCTTCCTGTCTGCCACGCCATGAGCAGTTTTCCTCTGCCATCTCCCTCTGCCATGCCATCTGCCTTGGAGCCAGCAGACCATACATAAATTGAAATTACCAAAACATGAGCCAAAACAAAGCTCTCCTTCTTTAAATTGCAGATGTCATGATAAAGTGACTAAGACAATATTTCACCAAAGATATAGGAATGGTTGGTAAACACATGAAAAGGCAACATCATGTGTTCCCCATCTGAAAGTAGCAGCTGCTAGTCTACTCCAGTCGACTACAATGTGGAAATGTGGTCTAGCTGCCAGTCTTCCAATTTTTCCAAAAAGGCTAGAAATTCAAATTTTTTTCTAAAATTTTCCCTTCTTCAATGTTGGAAACCACAGAATATTGTTAAAAACATTACCTACACCAAACAAAGCCTATCTACAGGACTAACATCACCTGTTTGTGACTCCCAAGTTAAGTGGCTTTCTATCTGAGGAAGGACATGGTGTAACTGGCTCTCCAGGATGTTTCTGGCCGCATTGCACACAGTCTGGACTGGAAAAGACAGGGTGAAACCAGGGAAATCTAGCTCAAGTCCCGGTATGGAGAGGAATGGACCTCGACTGGAATGGCGGCAGGGGAGCGGACCATGCCATGTACATATCCCACTCCCAATCAAGCGGACGAAGCTCCATCAGAGGTGGGATTTCTGCAGTATCATCTTCCAAAGGAACCCAGCACAGTTTAAATGGTGTGTCCATTCCAAAATCCACCCACCTACTGACATTGGCCTTCACACCCAGACCTGCCTGCTTGCCAGCATCGCATCTGCCATCATCTCACTCTGTTACCTTAGGCACACGCCAGGCACTTGGAGACTGTTGCCCCACCTGGGAAATCCTCTGGACACCCTGACTTCCTCTGAGCCAGTGAAAGGGAACGTCGAGGAAACATTTGCAAAGCTTCCCCCTCCGACACCACAACCTCTTTGCAGAGGAAGAGGGAGCCGTATAAATTATTAAGGAGACCGACCTGAGTCAAATGGAGTCATGGAAACTTCATTGTTATGCATGGTGTGTAGCTGTCTCTTGAGTATTCTGCTTGGTTTCTAATTTCCTTTTCTTACACGAGCCCTTCTCCCTCTTGAATCTTCTCATCTCAGTGTTCTGCTCCTGGGAGTTTCTCACGACCCTTCCCTGGCTAGTCTACTCCTCCAGACATCACAGGCTCCAAGTGGCACTGCGCACGGTTACTGCTCGTGAAAGCAAGTGACACCCTTCTGCCCCCACCTTCTGGAGGGCCTGCTGCCTGAAAGGCTAGTCAGGGAGGGAAAGGAGAGGAGGGGCTGTTGAGGAGAGTGAGGTGGGCACGGAATCCTCCCACACATTCTTCTTCTCCTAGGTACCCGAAGAAATACTCTCCAGACATTTTTCTTAAACGAATCAAGCAAGCACCAGGAGTTGGGTTTTCTTTCTTTCTTTCTTTTTCTTTCTTTCTTTTTCTTTCTTTCTTTTTCTTTCTTTCTTTCTTTCTTTCTTTCTTTCTTTCTTTCTTTCTTTCTTTCTTTCTTTCTCTCTCTCTCTCTCTCTCTCTCTCTCTCTCTCTCTCTCTCTCTCTCTCTCTCTTTCTCTCTTTCTCTCTTTCTCTCTCTCTTTCTTTCTTTCTTTCTTTCTTATGAGTCTGACAGCCTGCTCATCACAGAAGTATGTCTTCCAGTCCCCCAGGAACGGCCCTTAGCTGAGAACTGGAGTCGAGCGCCCTCTAGTGGGAGTCAGTGGTTCCCTCTCCACTAGGCAAACCCTCGCGTCCTGCCTGAATTGGACACTTAGAGGAGCTTAGCATATGATACCAAGGGAAAGGCCAATTGGTGTGTTTAACACTAATAACAGAGAGAAAGAATTCCTTTGGTATCAAGAGGAATCTCATGTATGAGCAAATGTGTGCTGCTCTAATTAGGTCACACTTCTCTGGCAGCAGTAGTGTGCAGCAGAGGGACCAATACCGCTCTTTAAACCCGGAAGAGATGTGTGGCGGGCTCTGCCGGCTTGCCCCAGGCATCTGCCCCCAGCACAGAGTGGCAGGCTTTAATTTGTTCTTCCCTTTGCACGGGCCTTTGAAGCAGATACTGTTTAAACTGGTACCACATTTATCTTTGTTTTCCAAGAGCCTAATATTTGAGTACCCAGACTGAGTTTATATTGCCGTAAGTTTGCTAACTACAAGAAAAATGTCAGGGGGATTGTGGTTGAGGCTGTGTTTCAACCACTCTGCTCGCTCAGAGATGCCCTGCTCCCCAGAGTTTATGCCAGATAGTAAAAGAAGGCTGGTGCTAGATTTAATATTTTATGTCTTGAGGGTCAGTGTGGTTTAATGGGGAAATCTTGATGTTGGAGTCAAACCCAACAGGATTTAAGTATGAGTTTCTCCACTTACTAGTTGGGGGACTTGTAGAAATTTTAAAAACTTTCTGCACATTACTTTCTTCACCTTTAAGCTGAGCATATTAGTGCCTATCTCACAATCTATATATTTCATTTAACATACTAAACTATTAAAATCATGCATAGACATATTTAATAACATGAAAAACTGTATTAAGTAAAAAAGAAGATTATGGAACAATGCTACAGTGGCGGCAAACCTACGGCATATGTGTTATTTGCTTTTCTTTCAAGATAAAGATATTAATGTATGAGTTTTTTTTTTCTAAACTAAAACCCAGTATTCAGGTTTAATTGCAGGGTTGGCATTGCAACAAATAAGTGGATTTTGGGTTGCAGTTTGGGCACTTGTCTCTAAAAGGTTTGCCATCACTGCTATAGAATGTCATCATTTTGTAAAATTAAATAACATTACTATGTGGGTATCTCAAGTTTTCTGCAGTGTTTGGATCCATTACTCCTACGTGCACACAGCACCATGCTGGAAACAGGTGGACCCACCTAGAATATGGAGTCCTGTTCACTTCTGCTGCTTCTCTTCAAGACTGTTCCCCATCTCTATCACTTCCCAAGGTGGGAGCTCCTTACCTTTACTGTCACCGCCTGCTTGCCCTTTCCCCCACACAAGCACCTCTGAGAGCTGGCATTCTGCCAGGATAAGGAGGGTAAGGAGACCGCTGAGCTGATAAGAAGAGTTGCTTTACCCTTCCAGCTTTTATATACATCAGGCATTGGACCAAACGGAGTAACTTAACCTAAGACACAAAGACTCAGCACCATCACAAATTACAATTTAACTAGTAATTATCTCTTCTATAAAATGCTAGGGAAATGTGCTAAAATCTATACTCTATTGACAGGAAAAACTATTTCAAACCTTTGGAATATTATCCATGAAGAGTCTTTAAAACAGCATTCCATTAACCCGTTCGTTCTATACCTGGAATCCATCCTAAAAATAACTTAGAATATATAAAAGTCTTTATGCCCAAAGATGTTTATTGTAGTATTGTTTATACAGGTGAAAAAGTAGATGTCTAGAAAAAGAAATAATTAATAAAGGGCTAAGTAAATTCCGAGATACTCAAAGACTAGAACAGTAATTTCCAAAATGGTTGCTAATGTTGTGATTTTTTTTTCTATTTAAGTGTTCTCTTCATTGTAAAAGCAGCTAGAATTGAATTTCAAAAAAGTAAGTAAGCTTTATTACTTAATAAAGAGTCCGGATTAGATAATCTGTAAAATCACTTGACACAGTTTGGGTTTTTTGGAAGCGAATATTGAGTCAGAGTTTGGGTGTTAGATGTTTATTTGGGATCAACACCCATAAAGGGAAGAGGAAGGAGGATTAAGGAAGGGAAGAGGTGGGACATGGTCAAAAGGGACAGTGCTTGGCTAGCAACCAGGACTCGAGTTCAATCCCCAGTAGATTGAACTGGGGATTGAATAAAAGCAGAGAAAGAAGTGAAACTATACTACTGACTGGAGGAAGCCTCAGTCACCTCACTGGGGAACTTGGTAGGTTTAGAGCAAGCACTGCCCACAAGAACATCCCACACTGGGTCAAAACAGCCTGACCTTGCTCAATGGAGACTGCAAACAGAAGGAATAACCTTAGGTGAGGTGGTTTTCTGTGCTGACTACACTCCTCACAACTGAGTGGCAAGTCTTTCTTGGAAAGATCTGGTGGTGCCTTTCCACATCTACAACTTCCCTCCCAGGTCTGCATTCTTAGGCTCCAATTTAATATGCTTTTTTAATTGAAGAAATGTATTAGTAATAATAATACAACCTCATACCGCTTTCATAATGTTTTCATAGATAGCCTGCTTCCCTAGTTCATAGCACTGAACCAAAGAGAAGACTCTGAGTGATTTTTTTAAGCATTATACAGCTTTGTCATGACATTTGCTTTTAACACACTTTGGTAAGAATGTCTTATCTAAGGGTAGAAAATAGGTAATATTTATGCTTCTTTTCACATATCGCTCTTACCCTGCTAGCAATTCTTCTCCTTTTCCCTGTCAGACTTCTACTGTTCTACAACTCATGAAAGCCCTTCCTTCATTGTAACATCCTACCCCACCGTCTCGTTCAGGTAGCTCCCTTTCTCTTTTTTACAACAAAGATTTCGGCTGGTTGAAGTTGGAAAATAAACACTACATTTATGCATGTATATCCTACGACTAATGACAACAAGCTGTTTTCCAAATACACTTTGCATTTCGAAAGTGATCCTCACATATAATGCCAAAAGGATAAGCAACAAAAGAAAAAAAATATGACTTTTCCAAAATTAAAAACTTTTGTTTACCAAAGGGCAATAAAAGGGACAGTATTAGCAGAGTAAAAAGGCAATCCTCCGAATAGGAAAATATTTGAAAATCATATTTTGACAAGGAATTGATGCCCAGAATGTATAAAGAACTCCCACAATTAAACAACAAATAAACACTCCAATTCAAAAAGGGGCAAAAGATTTGAACAAACATTTCTTCAGAAAAGATGTATAGAGAGCTAAACAGTACAGAAAAAGATGCTTAATGTCACTAATCATCAGGAAAATTGCAAATAAAAACTACTATGAGATACCATATCACAGCCATTAGGACAGCTATTATTTTTTTAAAACCCCCAAAACAACAAATGTCGACAAAGATGTAGAATAACTGAAATCCTGTGTATTACTGATGGAAGGGACAAAATGGCACAGCTACTATAGAAAACATGGTAGCTGTTCAAAAAGTTAGACATAGAATTACCATATGATCAGGAATTCCATTTCTGGGTATATACTCAAAAGAATTAAAATGTGGATATCTGTACATCCACATTCATAGCAGCATGTTCAAAATAGCTGAAAGATGGAAATAACCCAAATATCCATCAATGGGTGAATGGACAAAAAGAAATGCAATATAGACAGTGGAATATTATTCAACCTTAAAAAGGAAGGGAATTCTGATACATGCTACAACATAGATGAACCTTGAGGATATGCTAAGTAGAACAAGCCAGACACAAAAGGAGAGATATTGTGCAATTCCATTTATATTAAGTACTTCGAATAATCGAACTTATAGAGACAGGAAGTAGAACAATGGTTGTAGAATCTGGAGGGATGGGAAGAGTGGAGAAAATTGTTTAATAAGCTATAAAATTTTAGTTTGGGATGATGAAAATTTTCTAGAAATGGGCAGTGGTGAGGGTTGCAGGACATCATGAATATACTTAATGTTATACTGAACTGTGCACTCAAAAATTACTAAAATGGTAACTTTCATGTTGTGTACATTTTATCACAATAAAAAAGTGACCCTCATTGGCTAGCAAGGTTTTAATACTGTGAAGTATAATCTCCCTTATAGCATGACTTACACAGCACAAAACCTAGAGTTAGAAACCAGACAGAAAGAAAAATCTAGTCTTCTCTCTACTCTACACTAGCAATGAGACCTTGAACAACACATGCAAATCTTCTAAGCCATCATTTCCTTATCTCTAAAATTGGAGTAATTTTAACTACTTTAATAGACTGTCTCTGCAGTATCCATTTCCCCTTCACATAAAAGGATGCCAAACTCTCCTGGAGAACCAGTCTGTATTCACCCTTAGCCATAGCGCTTGCTGGCTGAGTCCATCCCCAAAATACTGAGGTGAGTATATGACCCGGGTATGGTCAATCAGTTTATCCCCTCTGTAATGATTTAGCTCTAAAATGTCCCGCATAGGCCTCATGATTTCAGAGGGGCTTTGGAAGGCGAGCGGATCATGGGGTGCTCACCTGTGGATTAATCCATTGATGGCTTCAGAGGTAACAGTGCTATTGGAGATGGGGATGGTTGGAAGAAATGGGTCACTGGGAGAGCGACCTGGAAGGGCATATCTTCTTCCCCATTCCTCCCTCCTCTCTTTGCTTGCTGACCATCATGATGCAAGCCACTTTTCCTTTGCTCTGCCTCTCTCACGGGCCATTTCTGCCCTGGAGCTGGCTGAAACATGGACTGTAACTGTAAGCTAAACTTCTCTTCCTTTAAGTTGTGGGTGTCATGTACTTTGCCCTAGTGACAAGTAAGGTGTCTAAGATACCCTCCCTCTAGGCAAATGGGTTTAGGATCCAAGGACGTTCAATAGATGAACACAAAACCTTTACTGCAACAGCTAAAGAATTTTTTCTTTTGACAAAGGGCCAGCAACAGGGCAGAAGGTAATTCTGAAGTTGCTGGCAGCCTGTGAGGGGAAAGCCCACCAGAGAATAAATAAGACACAGAAAAAATGTAGCCAAGCTTGCTTCAAGACATGATCATCTAGTCCCCAGACCCTGAAGCCCATATCTGTACTTTTTGGTTATATGAATCAATAAGTTTGATTTCTTTTGTTTACCTCATTGCCCCTTTCTGATCCCTGAAACCAGAAGAATCCCAACCCCATGGATTTACTTTGCTTTGTTATTGGAGAAAATAAATACAATAATTATATAAAACCCAGCACATCATACTCTGTTGTGTTCATTTCTGATTTTCATCCAAAACATGGTAAGTGACCACACAAAATCGAGAATTCTGGGCTTGACTCGTTTTGTGCAAGCCCAGAGCATAAATCCAGCAAAGCTCTGTGCCGTCCTGAATCATGAGTTAAAGCCATGAAGCTGAAACCAGCATGATGTTCAGTCAGA
Source organism: Hystrix cristata (assembly GCA_004026905.1). NCBI lineage: Eukaryota > Metazoa > Chordata > Mammalia > Rodentia > Hystricidae > Hystrix > Hystrix cristata. The sequence goes on along the minus strand of PVJO010024342.1, from coordinate 16,483 downwards.
CTAAAGTTTTACCAGTCTAGGATTGTCATTCCAGGCTAATTAAATTGAACAATTATTGAGTGCTTACTATGTACAAAACATGGGTGAAAAGAGCAGAGGGGAACACTAACAGACAAATGCAATCAAAACATATGAAAAGAGTCATTAGCGATGAGTAAAACAATTAGACACAGAAATGGAAGCCTGTAACTCCACCTACAGAATTGGAAAAGCCATTTCTGCATGGAAGGGGCATTTGAGTTGGATCTTGAAAACAAGTATGCTCATACACTAATAAGGCCTAGGAAAAGAATGCCCATGAGCATATAAAACACATTCTGTTTCAGGACAGCAGGAGAACACCCTCAGCATAAATTATCCTTGCGGGGGAGGTGAGAAGATATTCTTTGATTCTTTTCAATTAAGCATTTGTTTCCATGTTTGTATATTTTACCACTTTTACCCACAGCCTACCCTTTCTCCTTAGGGGGGAAAATTGTCATCTATGACAAACAACATAATCTCAGTTTCAAAATCATCACATCAAAGTATGACACTTCTGATTATTTGGACACCAATTTAATCAATTTAGCTCAGCAACTGGAGGAAGGAGATGAATTGCTTCCCAGATGACGTAAGGGGTAGCAAGAACATACTTATATAACCCAGCAGTTAGCAGGCCAACATCCCCTTGCTTTATTCTGTCCAAAGCTCTGGACTTGTCCATGAAGCAGTGACTGTGGGACTAGATGAATAACAATGGCTTTGATCTTTTCCATCACCACAGCTCATCTCAAATGGGCCATGGGCGAAGAAAGAGCATTTAGGGAAGCAGACATAATCCCTTCCAAAGAAGCAGGGTGACTTTATGGATTTAAAACCACAAAGTACAAGAACAACATTGTAGGCTGTCTTTCAGGAGGGTGGGGAAAGCTCTTGAATTTACTAGCACTTGGACTGAGTCAATAATTACCTCAAATATTCTTTTGTAAATCTAGTAGCTAGTAAACTATGAATTCCTCACAAATTAATTCAGTACACTATGAACTAGCAATTCTACTCTTCAGTATACACACCAAAGAGAATTTAAAACATATATATACAAAAGTTTGAATATGTTCATAGCAGTATTGTTCATAATAACCAAAAAAATGGAAACACTAAATATCTATCAATTGATAAGGGGATAAAAGGTAGATCCTTACAATGGAAAATTATTTAGACATAAAAACAAAGTATTAATTTGTACCACAACATGGATATACCTGAAAAACCCAAAAGATTTCATACTGTATGGTTTCACTTATATGAAGTGCTAGGATTGGCAAATGCATAGAAACAGAAAGTAGGTTACTACTGGTTGTCAGGGCCTCAAGGGAGGGAGGAAAGGAAGTAACTATAAAAGAGTTTGGGGGTCTCTTTTTGGAGTAACGAATGTGTTCTGGAATTTGATAGCAGTGATGGCTGTATAGTTTTGTGAATCTATTAGAAAAGGATGAGTTGTATACTTGAAAGGGTTAATTGATGGTATACAAATTATAATTCTATCTACAAAACAAAACAACTCAGATAGCTCCAAATCTGTGAAGATTTCCCTGAACCTCCTAGTTAAAATGAACCACTTCACAACCTTTAACATTTTATTGTGGATTACACAGTTTTTGTAATGCACCTGCCCTCTGTGATGATTATGAGCTCTTCTGAGGCAGGACTATGTCTCATCTATGTCTGTATCCTCAACTGGACACAGTACTTGAAACTCAGCAACTCTTACATTGTATTCCACAGTGATGGCATAAATGGATGATGACTTGGAGATCGGGAAAAAAATTTTAAAGGATTTTTATAGAAACTACTAGATTCAAAGAATTTTACCTTCCTCACCACAGTGGCAGGAAAAGGGATATCTGCTCCTTAACTCAAACAATGGGACAAGATTTTGATAAAACCAGGTATAGAGCTTAATGTATGCCTGCTACATTTTGAGGGGCACAGGACTGCTGACTGGCTCCCACATGAGAGATGCAAATCTAGAAAACTGAGGTGTAGCCCATTAGGGAGAGAGGGCTGGTGCGGTGTTGCCTAGTTTCTGTTCAAAAGTGACCTCCAACAGCACTGAGGAGCCCTCAACACGAGAAAGCTGGAGACGAACAGCTGCAGGATATGTAGGGCCTCAGAAAGGCGGAGAAAAGGAAGACCTTGAAGGAACTCATGAAAATCCCTTCAAAGAATTAGCTTTTAAATACCTGCAAAGGCCACAGAGTACCAACTTGATCTTATTCTAAGTTGACAAAACCAATCAACTAAGAATTTTGCTAATACCCTCTTTCCTAACTTCCTTGCCCAAGCTCCATACCCAGAGGAGTAAGAAGTGGATTTAGGAAGATGGAAGAGAGGAAAAATCATGAAAGGAGGAAAGAGAGACAAAAACAAGAGCTCTTCTTCTTTCTACTTTTAAATATCAGACTTCTGCCCCACAGCCAGCCTAAGCTGGAGGAGAGGAGAAATGAACTTTAAATTAAGGTTGAGGTTATAATTCTTACCCAAGACTGTCATATCAATTCTTGATTGCCACTTTGTTTTGTGGCTTCAAATGTGGTGAGTACTTTAATTACCTTTGAGGGACAACCTCTGTTTTTTGTCTAGGAGGAAGTGAAAAACAACCCCTCAGTAGAAATCTAAAGAGATGGCAAAAATAAAAAACGAATTTGCTTTAAGATTCCTTTCTATTCACTTGTGGAATGTTCAATATAAACATTACAAGTAGAAGCAGGAGAAGGGGCCTTGATGAAAAGAAAAGAGGCAGCTAAACCCAAGATTTATTTGGAAAAGGATACATAGACAAACATATTTACCCCTTGGATGGAGTTATGTACTGGGAAGGAATGAAAAATATAGACAAGAGGTAGATTGGAAGATCTTCCAGTACCAGCTCATAAGTCATACTCTGGAGTATAATTCCAGTATACTATTTTTACATAATATATTCTAAGTACTTGAGATCAGTAAACTAAGTATTTAATACTTTTATTTAATGGACAATTAAAATTGTATACATTTATAGTATATAACAATGTGGTATTTTGATATGTATATACATTATAAAATGGCTAAATCAAATTATTTAACAGGTGCATCATATTATTATCATTTTTTGTAATGAGAACACTTAAAATCTATCAGCGATTTTCAAACATACAAAATATTGTTATTAGCTGTAATTACCATGATGTACAATAAAGCTCTTGAACTTATTCCTCCTGTACAACTGAAATTCTGTGTTCTTTGGCTATCATTGCCCCAATTTCCCCACCTTCAAATCTGGTAACCACCATTTTACTTCTTATGTGTATGAATTTGACTTTTTTTTTTTTTACAGCTGACATATAGGTGACATCATGAAGTATTTGTCTTTCTGTGCCTTATTTCATTTAATTATCACCAATTTAATCTACACTATCACAGTTACAGAATTTTTAAGGGTCACTACCATAGTATTCCAAATTTTCTTTATCCATTCATCCAGTGATAAATACATAAGCTGATTCCGTATCTTGAACATTGTGATTTATGCTATAATGACCACAAGAGTGCAGATATTCCTTCAACATACTGATTTCATTTCTTTTGGATATAAGCCCAGTAGGAGGATTGCTTGATCATAAATAGTTCTGCTTATAATTTTTTTGAGGAAGCTTCACACTATTTTCTATAATGGCTATACTAATGTACATTTATACCAACTGTGCACAAGAATTTCCCTTGCCCACATCCTTACAACACTTGCTATTTTTAGTCATTTTATAATACTTATTCTAACAGCCATAAAGTGATTATCTCATTGTTTTGATTTGTAATTAATTTCTCTGATAATTAATAATACTGAGCATTTTCCATACACCCATTGGTCATTTGTATGCCTTCTTTTGAGAAATGTCTATTCAGGTCCTTTGCCCATCTTGTAACTGAGTTGTTTTCTTGCTACTGAGTTGTTAAACTCTTTACATGTTTTGGACCTTAATCCTTTATTGGATGTATGGTCTGCAAATGTACAGTATCCTCTCATTCTATATGCTATTTTCTTAGTTTCTTTTCTGGATAGTTCATTATTAGTGTACAGAAACACATTAACATTTATATGTTGATTTTATATATTGTAACTTTACTGAATTCATTTATTAGTTCTAAGAGTTTTTAGGGTTTTCTCTATCTGATCACTCTGTCAGCAAACAGGCAATGTAAAAACCCACTTTCCAATCTGTAAACTTCTTATTTCTTTCTCTTGCCTAACTGCTCTGGCTGGGATGTCCACTGCTGTCCTGAATAGAAATGAAAAGAGTGCACATTTTTGCCCTGTTTCTGATCTTAGAGGAAAAGCTTTAACTTTTTCACCACTGAGTATGATGCTACCTACGGGTTTGTTATTTACAACCTTTACTGTGTTGAGGTACATTCCTTCTGTAAATAATTTATGAGTATTTTTGTGGAGGACTTGGCCAAGGAGTGAGTAGTTAAGCTACAGGACAAAAGCACAGAGGTTCTGTGAGGAGCGAATAATTAAACTGAGCAAAAGCACACAGGCTCTTTGAGAAATGAACAGTTGAACAACAAGAAGTTTAGATTAATGAAGCATGTCGTCTCTTGCCATTGTCCTTCCCCTCAAAAAAATAAAATAAATAATTTTTTTTTTTTTTGGTACCGGGAATCGAACTCAGGGCCTCATGCTTGTGAGGCAAACACTCTAACCACTGAGCTAAATCCCCAGCCCTTAAATAATAATTTTGATGTTTGCTCTCTGTCTTAATCCATTTGGGCTGTGATAATAAAATAGCTTAGATTGGGTAATTTATGAATAGCAATATACTGCTGACAGTTCACACGCCTGGGCAGTCTAAAAATCAAGGCACCAGCAGATTCAGTGTCTGTTAAGAACTTGCTTTTTCTTCAAAGATGGCACCTTCTTGTAGCATTCTCACAAGCTGGAAGGGGGAAAAATGCTCCTTTCAACCTCTGTCATGAGACCAATACTCCCATGACTAATCAATTATCCAAAAGCCCCATCTCTTAATAATGCCAAAGTAGGGATTAAGTTTCAACATATGAATTTTAGGGTGACTCTAACATTCAGGTTGTACAGCATGCTCCTCTTTGTTTTGTTTTGGTTTTTTTTTTTGGTGAGAATTTGGAAAGGATTAGTATTTCTTGTTTTTAAAGTGTTAGGTAGAATTTAGTGGTGAAGCGATCAGGTACTGGGCTTTTCTTTGGTGGGAGACTTTTTATTACTGATTCAATCTCCTCATTCACTATTGGTTTGTTTAGATTTTCTACCGCCTCATGGGTTAGTCTTGTTAGATTGTATATGTCTAGGAATTTAACCATTTCTTCTAGATTCTCCAATTTGTTGGCATATAATTGTTCATAGTAGCCGCTTGTCATCCTTTATATTTCTGTGGTACAAGTTGCAATCTCTCTTCTTCCATTTCTAATATTATTTGAGTCCCCTCTCTTTTTTTTTTTTCTTAATCTAGCTAATGCTTTGTCAGTTTTGTTTATCTTTTCTAAAGAGCAGCCCTGGACTTCCAGGAAGATGGCAGAGTGGTGAGAGGCCACGAAAAAGACTCTCCGAGATTTGTTGTCCAGACACTGGAATATAGCAATTTAGGGAAGAGAAGGAGGCAAGTGTGTTCCCAGGACCCGGGAGGGATGTGAAGTGAGAGTTGAAGCCCACGGGGAAAGCAAAAAGAGAGACAAGTGAAGAAGAAGGTGATAGATGGATGGCACTTTCTCCCAGAGCTCTGGCTCACAGCCCTGGCTTGCAGCCTCAGCTCTTGGCATGGGTGACACACCTTGAGGCTGCAGATGCACGGTGACTACTGGTGGCCCCAGAGACCTCCACGGAAAAGACACACAAGCAGAGCAGAGCAGTGGACATGGCAGATTGCAATGTCGGGTGAGGTATATGAGTCATCTGGGTTCAGATGTCACCCAGGAGAGGGCAGTGATCAGTCAATTGCAATCTTGGAAAGGGGCCCAGCTCAGGAGATCCTGGAACCAAGCCCTTACAGATGCTAAGGGACAACTATAACCCTCTTCTAGACTTCCCATCACTAATTCTCAAGGTGGGATGGGAAGAAATACCACATCAGAATCGACTGGGTATGGTTTAAAATGGAGAGGTCTGGGCTCTACCCAGATCTAGTAGGACGTTATGGTGCTCTGAGCCTGCACACTAAAAAATACTGCCAGGTGATTCTGATACACCAAAAAAATTGAAGAAAACTGTTCTCTTCGTGGTGCCTGGCAAGTCTGGCTATACTGTGGGTATTTCACTTTCCATGTTCATCAAATTGTCAAGAGTATCATTCATCAACCCACCAAACATGATTCTAAAGAAAACAACAAAGGAAAAGAAAATTCAAAATGCGATACTACTAATATACGCCCCCTCACAGTTATGCTTTGTCTTTTCCCCCTTGTCGATGTACAACATAGTGTACTGTCTCCTTCTGGGCCTAATTATGATGCCCACGTAATGTCTCATCTCTTAACCTCCTAAATACTTCACTAGATCTATTACCCTACCTCATATTTTCAGCCTTTCCCTGCCTCTACTCTTTTATCTATTACCATTTAAACATATATACAAATTTCTTTCATTTGTAAAAAGCAATTCTTCCTGTTTCACTAAACAAACACCTCCAATTGCTTCACTTATTCACCACCTCTTTGCAGCTAAACTTCTTAATGACATCTGTACTAGCCACGTCTATTTAATTTCTACCCTACTATTTTACTGAGGCTACTCTCTAAAGTGACCAAAGATAACTTTGTCATTAAATCCCATCAATATTTGGGCCTTATATTGCTTTATTTCTCAGTTCCATTTCACACTCCTGTCCATTCCTTCTTCTTAAAACCTTTTTTCTCTTGGCTTCCTTCATACCTGTCTTTACTTTCTGTCTATCCCTGGCCACTCCCTTTCACTATCTTTCTCAGATTTCTCTTTCTTTCCTTTTCCTTTACACAGTTGGGTTTCTCAGAAACCTGCCCTAGAGCCCCCTTTTTTCTCTCCTTGTTCTATCACTCACTCTGGGAAACTTAGCTATTTCAATCATTTCAATGATTAACTATGTACTGAAGAGTCCTACATATATTTTCCTAGTCTAAACTTATTCTGAGGCTAGTCCAAATCACCTAACCAACCGCCTAGAGGGCATTTCTACTCAATTGCCACACAAGTACCTCATCATCTACAGCTTCAAAGTTAATTTGCTGCTGCTTGAGTTCCCCAGGTGAATGGCATCATCGGTTAGTTGCACAATCCAGAAATTCAGCTGTCATCTTTGGCTCTCTACTGTTAAGTACCTCCTATGTCTCACACCTGTATTGTAGCAACTGCCTCCTGACATTTTCCCCTTCTAATCCAGAGTGATACAATGGAGGAAAAGATAACAGTTATAATGGCCATTAGGTTCTAAATATTTGCTATGCTATCATTTACTTGAAAATTAGGCTCCAAGCTTCCTGGAAACTAAGGCAAAAATGAAGGAAAACTAATTTTTATACTTCTTAATGTCTGTGGTGAAGCTAATGCTCTGCTCTAAAGCAAATTTCCCAGGAGGAGATTTATATAGGAAGCAGTAAGCAGTGTAATGGACAATGTTCTCTACCATACATATCCTATAATTTCATTTGGCAAGTATTTATGGCATACTTAACTATGAGGCAGGCACTGGGGTCACCACTGGAAATTAAACAGTGACTATGTTATTTCTTATCTAATCTCATGATTAAAATTTGCATAATATTAAACGTAACTCTCTGAAGACAATTTGATATTCCCAATTCCTTACTGAGACTATAGTAAATCAGTGTCTTAGTCTGTTTGTGCTGCCCTAACAAAATACCATCAGTTGGGTGGCATAAACAACAGAAATTTATTTACTTACAGTGCTGGAAGCTGGAAGCCTGCAGTTACGGTGGCCAGGCTCTGGCAAGGGTTCCCTCCCTGGACTGCAGATGGCTTTTCCTCAGTGTGCCGGTATGGCAAGCGACCTCTCTTCCTCTTCTTGTAAAACTACCAATCCTATTGGATTAGGACCCTACGCTTATGACCTCACATCCCAGAGGGCGGCGAGGAGCTACCATGATGCCCTGGGTCTTCACTTAACTTTAATGATCTAACTCAGTTACCCCGGGGGGTTAAGGTTTTAATATGCGAAGGGGGGTGGGGAGGTTGAGTCCATAGTGAACATTATTCGGTTTTTAATCACAGCAGAACGCACAATAAGACTGAAAAGTTCATTCATGGGCTGGTATATGGAGAAAAGCAGAGACAAAGTGCAATGTTCCAAAAGGACTCCCCACATACACACATTTAGAACCTTCCAGTTCTGAAGAAGTTTAGACTCAGGTATGAAGCACAAACTTCCTAAGTGTGTCATCTTTACCTCTCTCCCAGTTTCACCCAAGGATACGACTGAGAATGATTAAAGAAATGGTTCGAAGTCATATATTTACTCTTCTTACAACTGCCTCTTCTCACAAATTGGCCTTTACCTTGCGAGGATCATATACGGTTCTCGATTGTATCTAGTTGCAAAGATCTGGTAATAAAGGTTTGGGATGACTGTATTCAACAGAGACCAGCCCAACAAATGGTAAGGCTAGGTTCTTAGTCATGGGGCACCCTCGAGCAAGGTCTTGACTTTTTCCACAAGAAATACGTATTCTGAATGTAAGTAAAACACAATAGAGAATTTAAAAGTTCCATGTGATTACGACGATTTACGCCCGAGAATTTTCTTAAACGTCGAAGGCGTGGAGGTGGGGGTGGGGAATAGTAAACATAAACTAAACATAAAGCACCGAGCGCCAAGCTTCACACATGGCAACCCCTCAGGTACCAGGTGTCCCGGCTTTTGCTTTCCGTATCCCCGCTTCCAGGACTTCCAGAAAGTTTTCTACGTGTAAAACTAGAATCAAACTACTTCCCTCCACCATCTAATTCTACTCCTATCTTTGTGTGTCCTCCTTGCCTACCAAACTAGCGAGCCCCACAGACTTACAGGACCTACTCTGCCCCGCCCAGCCTGGAGACTGTGCGTGGGGTCCCCGGCCGAGGCCCTATTGCCTAACCAGTTAGGCGTGGCCGGGTGGTGGGTTGGGGAACCGTCTGCGCGCAGCCCTATGGGAGTTGTAGTTCTCACGGTTTCCAGCCTGCGGACAGGCTGTCACCGCGGGACTCCTTTCCCGTGCTCCTCTGTGCCGGCCCACTTGGATCCTTTCTGAGGAGTAAGGAGGTGGGTTGCAGCTTGTAGAAAGTGGAATGGAGCTTCTGTGCGAGATGAGTTTCTGGCGCCGAGAAACTCAGGGCTGGTTCCTGCCCCTTCTAGAGTGCTAGGGGCCAAATTTGAGATGCAAGTTTAAGGTTCCCTAGAGGCCAAAAGATGAGGAACCGAGCTCACAGTGGCCCACTGTGCGGCCGGAGCGACCAGCCCCGACCCGGGTGAAAACTCCGAGGGAGGCTTTGTACTCCCACCTCCGCTTCTTCCCGCTCACTCCCTGTCGGTTTTGCCTCAGGGCTGGGAGTTGCTGCGGTCCGCGCTCACTCCGGGTGTTGGCTGTGCTTTCTCACCAGTTCCCGCGAGGTTGGGGCGGCCACTGAGCCCCGGCGCCCACGGAGGGCGACTCATCCCGGAGGGCTGCGAGGAGCTACCATGATCCCCGGGGTCTTAGGCATGCGCGTGTGGGCCCCGGTGGGCGCCCTGACCTCGCTGGCGTACTTCTTCTACCGGCGGCGGGTGGCCTTGGCCGAACTGCGGGCAGCCGACGGCCAGCGTCCTACTGACGGCAGCCTGCTGGAGCTGAAAATGGTGCAAGTCGTGTTTCGACACGGTGCGCGGAGTCCTCTCAAGGCGCTCCCGCTGGAGGAGCAGGTGAGGAGTGAGCCGGGGCGGGCTGGTGGGGAAGATCGTGGGGGACCAGGCAGCTCCTGAACACACAGGTCCGAGTTTTGTTGCGTGGAAAGGGGTCGGCCTGGGTCTTTGCCCCCTCCTTTTTACCTCCCTCGGCGCCCAGTGCATGGACCCTCCAGGCTAGGGCAGCTCCAGAACTTTCAGTTTCGTCCCACGTCTGATCTTTTTTAGGTGCAAAGCAGTCGCCTGGGGATCTTGGTAAAATGCTAATGTTCTGATTCAGCAGGTGACTGGTAGAGCCAGAGATTCAGCATGTCTAAGCCTATGGGTGAACTTGTACAGGTTCAGTGTACTTGTGTGTGATTGTTTTGATGAATATCAGAGTTGTCGGGACCTTTGTAACCCTGGTAACAGAGATGGCCATGCCTGTGCGAAGAGATTTTACAACAGCCTTTTTCTCAGGGTTTCCTGGAGGCCTTTCAAGATCATGATGGGTTTTTGGCAACAAGTGCTGTGTCTCGGGATTCGTTTACATTTTAGGGCTCTAAACCTGTAGTGAAATGGATTTTTAGTAGAAAATGTAAATCTAAAATTTAAATAAAAATTGACTAGTCTTGTGGCTATGATGTCTGTTATGGCTTGTGTCTAGAATCTCCCCAAAGCCTCCTGCATTAGTAATCAAACACTCTTAATCCCAGCATCACACAGTCTGGATCCAGCCACCTAAGACTGCTTTGGGGGGTACATATAGACACAAGCCATAACAACTGGGTTTCTTTCTTTCTTTCTTTTTTTTTTTAAACCTGGGATTGAACTCAGGAACTTTACACTGAGTTACAATCCCAGCCCTTTCTTATTTTTTATTTTGAGACAGTGTCTCACTAAGTCAGTTAAATTGCCCAGGCTGGGCTGTAACTCCCAATCCTCCTGTTTTAGCCTCCCAGAATACTGGAATTACAGGCATGTGCTACTGTGTGTGGCTTCTTACCTAGTCTTTTACATTAGATCACCAAATTTTCTTTATCATTTTGTACTCACATAGCCCGTCTCTTATGTACCTCCTACCCTCATTCGTTTCCATTTATACTTCTTACACAGGGCTGATGAGTAATATATTGAAATGTATATTATATTCGTATTAAAAACAAAGTTATTGATGGTAACAGAGAATAAAAGTTTGCCTGTCTACATCTGGACCTGTATTGAGTTCATTATAGGTCTGTATAGTATACCCACCTTCTGAAGGCCCTGGAGAAAGATTTAGGTTCTTTTAGAGAGTTTTTTTTTCTGAGTCAGTGGGTGTGTGATGAGTATCTTTTGCCTTTATGGTAAAAGAGGTGGCTTTTGCTTAGCATACTAGCTTCATTCGTCTTCTGTCTGCATAGCTACAGAATATGGAACATCTGATTCTGTGGCCTCACTCTGCAGTGAGAGAAGGCCCATGTACCTTTCTTGCCTATTCATACTCCAAAGACTTTAGGCAGATCTTTAAACATCTTTAGTTAGCTACCAGTAGTATAAACTCTTATACATAAAAGCCAAGAATGGAACCAACTCTCTTTCAATTTAGGCTGTTGGTGAATGTCATTAGCCTTCTATAACTGGTTTCTGGGTATTTCAGATTTTCTTTTCAGTATCTAATTTGATAGACACGGGTTATTGGGATTTTCTAATCTTTTTGGTTCTGTTACTAATTACAATCAGATAAGACTGCTTGGCAACAATTCTGAAACTAAAATTGCTTTTGATACATGTTTCTTGATTTCTAACTGGTTTATAGATAAAACATATGTGACACGTCATTCAATGATCTCATAAGTCTTCAAAATCCAAAAACAAGTTTAAAACTACATGTTTTGTTGTTTCTTATGGCTTGAATAGCTGTTGATTTAACCTGTCTTGCCAGAAGATTATGCTTTGGAAACAAAATTATGGAACTTGACTGGCCACATTTCTGATCCATAGAGTAAATCCAAGTACTTTCAAAAGAAGACTTGATCCTGCTTTCAGGTTTCTCTTAACTGCCCTCTGGACAGTGGCAAGGTGGCCCCCACCAGGCAGGTTTTTATTTTTTTAAAATTCAGCCTACCCCATATCCATAGTTAAGGCATTTTGATTTTTATTTGAGAGTATAGATGAGCTGGGAAACATATTATATTACTTTGTTCCTATCCAGAGCTCAGCTGAGAAAAGTGTTATTCGGGAAGCATTGCTTGAAGGTTGTACCAGTCAGTCCATCCATTCCCCTGAATTGATGGTTCTTAACCTTGGTAAGACACTGGACTCAACTGGGGAAGTTTAAAAAGTACTGATGCTTAGCAGGCATGGTGGCAGACACCTGTAATCCCAGCGCTTGAGGCTGAAGCAGGAGAATTGTTGCCAGTTCAAGGGCAGCCTGGACTACAAAGCAAGACCTTGTCTCAAAAAATAAACAAAATTACTGATGGCCTGAATATTCCTCCCAGAGATTCTGATTTATTTGGCCCAGAGTATCCAGACATTGTAAAAGTTTTTCTGGTGAAGTTTTAATGAACCCTACAACATTAGAAGGTAGAGAACCCAGCTCTGTGATTAGCCAATGTGACTAGCCCAGGATGGGGCTCAAGCATCAGTAACTTTTTAAACATGTTCTTAGTGATGCCAGTGTATAGCCAAGTTTAAAACTATCACTTTATTCTAAAATCTGTACCTAGAAAGTTTTTGTTTACTCTTATGTAGATTTTTTTTCTTTTACTGAGAATGTAGCCTATTGATCCTCAGTACAGAATTGCCTTCAATGTAGTGTGCTTTAGTGTTGAGGGAAATGGAAGAAACATTCCCACAGAACTCATTGCAGTGACTACTGGAAAGATGTTCATTCCATTACTCTATCCTCTTTATGAGGACCCTTGGGAGAAATTTGTCTGTTAGCATTAGAAATGGTGTACTTCTCTCAACAGTTGGCTTGCTTTTATCCTTCTATTTGTCTAGCTGATCACATTTCTCCTTTTATGTAAAAGCCAGAAAACTTAGTGCCAAAGCTGTGGCCCACCTATGAGAAATATTTGGATCCTTGGGATGTGCATTTTTAAATAACCTTACCACTGTATTCATTTTTGTTCTTGTACTTGTTTCCTTTTGTCTTTCATACAGATTTTAAATTCGTTCTATTTTGAGTTTATTTTTGAAGATGGGCTATAACTAAAATTATCAGGTTAGTCCTTACCACTAATTTGGTAGCTGAAGAGCAGGAGTGACGATGAGAGTGTGCATGCGGGGTGGATACCATGTGTGAAACTGATACATCATCCATTCTTGAACATCTGAAAATGTGTACTCTAAACCCGATATGACCTGGACTTCAGAAATTGTTCCCTGGAAAACAGCAAAGGTCCTCAATTGGCGTATATGCCTAAGAGGAGGAGATTCCTTAGTGTGGCTGAAGGGACCTGTAGTCTTATGTGTCCTGCTCCATTTTAGACAATGAATTTACCAGCATGGATAATTTAATCTTGGTTTTAAAGGAGTTTATAATATGGTGAAGGAGAAGAACAAAACAGATTATAATTACAGGAATATGCAGAGAGAGTACTGGGAACACAAGCAGCTATCTCAAACTTAAAATGATCAAAATTGACCTCAGCTTTCTGGAAGTTCTTCTGTCTTTGTCTTAGTTTTAGTCAAAGAATACTTTTATTAGCCTCTCCTAACATTAGGCCCACAGGCTGAAAATCAAAGTAGTTAGTTCTCTCTTTATTCCTCCTATTTACCTACCAACACATCCGCCAAATAAAGCTTTTGTCTACTTAGATGTCAGGTCTAACTCAGACGTCTTACATCTATCTCGTCTATTCCTCCTGCCTTAGACGAAACCTTAGCTGCCTGTGTAGACTATTGCAGACATTGTAAAATTGGCTTTTCTGCATCTGGTCTTTCCATTTCAATTGTAATATGTATATACTGCCAGCTTTCTAACTACTCTTTGGAGCCATGGGCCACTGTGGTGCTGAGTGGCCGGGGCTCTAGGTTCCTATCCTTCCTTCAACTAGAGAAACCTTTTGCCCTTATATGTACAAATCTAAAGTTCAACTTTACTTGATACTTGCTAATTAAGAAATTTGAAAGCCATTCCCAGGTTGAGACAAACTAAACCACTTCTTTGATGTAATTCTTTACCATTTCCACCTTGCTCGTGCTTTCTAGCTGTTGTTGGAATTTGGAATGCCAGCCTTTCTTCTTACCTACTTCTCACAACTTCAGGTTTGTGCTTGTCTAAATCCTGATCATTTCAAATGCCATTCCTTCCATGAAACTTTTCCTGAATCTCCAGCCAAAAGAAAAGGTCTGTTTTGCCTTTGAACTATGATGGCCTTCATCTGGCTTCTTACAGCACATATCTATTATAGCATTGCTATCACTTACATTCATAGCTTTCTTCCTTTGCTAAGCTGAAAAGCCAGAAAAGGCAGGATCAAGTTGAGGCAGGAACTCAAGCTTAGTATCTTCCATAGGGTTTGGCGAGTTGTCCGAGCTATGAATTGAACCTGTGGCATGGCAGGCCCTTTTCAGGCATCGGGCATATAGGGCTCAATAGATGACCCAGTTTCTTCTCAGGAAGCTAACTCTTCTGAACAGGACAGACCAGTAAAGGACTTTTCCTAGTACAGTTTGGTAAAGACTCTCATAGAAAGTCACCGAGACTGCTATGTAAGCTCAGGCCATGGTCACGGCTTGTTAAGTCTTACGGAATGAATGAGAGTCTTTCCAGATAAAAGAAGAAAAATTTCCAGGCAGAAGAAATGACACTGAAAAGCCAGGCAATGTGAGACTACTACTAAAGGAATTAAAGTTGTGTTTCTTGAGAATGAGTATGGAAGACAGGGATGAAGTGGTGAGGAGGATGCTATAGAAGAGACTGAACCATCACACAGCTGTTAGCCCTTGAAGGGTTTCACCCAAGAGAGTTAAGAGGATCAGAGCTGGGAAGGAGAAGGGGGGTGTCTTTTGCATGAAGTAATAGGTTTATACTCTGATAGTAAGATAGTGGAAGGACCATTGCTAGTGACTTTTTTTACTAGCCAACAAATCAACAGGGCTTGGTGCAGGGATCAGGGGGCAGCAGGGAAACAGAAGTTTGAGATTTTGAGCCTAGGGGAATTATTGTTGCACTGACAGAGATATAACGGGTTGGGAAGAGGAGCAGGTATGTGGGATTAGGGAAAAATAACTTGTTTTTAAAAGTGAAGCCATCACATCTGAGTCAGCTCCAGTTTATGGGTAATTGGAGCTATGAGATCTGTGGCCACTTGTGATTCTTGTTACATTAAATTAAATTAAATTTATTTATTTATTTATTTTCCCACTTGTGATATTTTAAAAACCATTACATTATAGTGTGGACAGGAACCAGATTGCAAGGAATGAACGAAGATGGGGAAGAAGAAAACCTTTAGATGGGATGTGCTTGTTTCAGAAATAGGATGAGAAGAAGGGAAATACATGGTAGTAACAAAGACTATTAACCAGAGTCCTAATTGGGGGGTGCTGGATGTGGAAACCTGCAGATTGATTGCTTAGAGATGCTTACAAACATGGTCTCTGAGATCATATTTCATTCATTCATCCATTCACTCAGCAGGTATTTGTGTGCTGGATATTCCATCAATTCTCTCTTGTGCTTTAGTGTGAGCTTAGTGCTAGAGCAGCCCCTTAAAGGTGAGTATTAGTGTGGCAATAACAGGACACAAGCTCAGGATATCTAGAATAATACATTGCAGTCATTTCTTCTTTTAATTGGGAGTAAAGTTTCTTTTCTTCCCATGGGAAGGTTGTAGGGCTGCTAGTTGTTAATGCTATTTCAAGAACCTTTGTTAAAAAATATGCTTTTTTTTTTATGGTCACAGCAGGTAGAGTGGAACCCCGAGCTATTAGAGGTCCCTCCTCAAACTCAGTTTGATTACACAGTCACCAATTTAGCTGGTGGCCCCAAACCACATTCTTCTTATGACTCTCTCTACCGCAAGACCACCCTGAAGGTGAGCCATGCTTTCCCCTCCTGGGCATCCACTGCAAAGCTTCAGTGGATTCTCTATGGGCTGAGTTCAGCAGGCTGTCAGGTGTTTCATTCTTCTCCTGCTTTTTTCCCCACTTCAGGGGGGCATGTTTGCTGGACAGCTGACTAAAGTGGGCATGGAGCAGATGTTTGCCCTGGGAGAAAGACTGAGGAAGAAATATGTGGACACCATCCACTTTCTTTCACCATCCTTCAAACCCCAGGAAGTCTTGTAAGTCACCAGAAGAGGAGATGTTGCACCTAATTTAAGGTCTTGAGCATGAGCAAATCTGTACTGATCTGTCGAGCCGTGTCAGATAGTTTGGGAGACAATTTGACATGATACAGTTACTCTTATGTCCCAGAATCCTGTGACTAGGTGGTCACTGGAGGTCACATTCATTGGCCTTTGAGTCCTGCCCTCCCAAGAGAGGTAAAGCTTTCTTGCCAGTTCCATCACACTCTTTATGTGGTCTCAAAAGACTCCCAGCTGCTTGGTGGTATAAGGTAAAGTTTATATAATTCAGCATTCTTTTTTTTTTTTTTTTTTTTATTT
>PVJO010024341.1:0-24585 GCA_004026905.1 Hystrix cristata | reverse complement strand
AAAAAAAAAAAAAAAAAAAAAAAAAAAAAAAAAAAAAAAAAAAAAAAAAAAAAAAAAAAAAAAAAAAAAAAAAAAAAAAAAAAAAAGGAGAGAAAGAAAAATCCAATTGGTTCAGAAAGTCTACTATATTAAAGTCACATATATCCTATTTCTTCGACTGGAAGGATGAATTATTGAGCATAGTCCATAAAAGGCTAGGAATGAGCAAAGCCACAGACCAAACATGTACATTTTCCTGGGTCATTAATTTTAACAGATTTCAAAGAAGGTATTTAAGTTATTAAACTAGTACATAATTATATCTTTTTAGAAATAAAACAAATTAAAATGCATGTTACAAGAGAAAATGGGAAACCTGAGCATGAGTTCAGTAGTTGTATTCCCATTTGCTTCAGTTATTATGGCTAAGCTTGAAAAGCACTGTTCCGGGCTCTAATGGCTTTCTCAACGATGTGTGAATTACCGTGGGCCTCAGAATTCAAGGTCTGTTTACAACAAAAAGGATTCATTACTCACTAGTTTTGTGAACGGTTTTATCTTGGATTTAAATGTTTTACTTTATGAAGAGTGTGACAAAAATGTCAGGGGCCTAAGGACAAAAACTGGCAGCCAAAGAGGGGAACATAGTTCCTTCTCATTCCATTTCTCTTCTGCTTGCAGAGACAATGTAACTTCTACAAATAAGCGATCCTAGAAAACTAGTTTATTACATCACAGTCTTGTCTTCATCTCCTCTATGTTATCACATAAGTGTATAAACCAGGATCAGGGAAAGTCACAAATAACAGACCTGTGTAAGAACAGTGGCAATACAAGTCCAAAGAGCTTGCACGTTGCTTCACGGTGTTCAAGAGCTAGGCTCCTTTTCTCTTGTTGCTTCTCTGTACATGGCTGCCATTCCTAAAATTACTTATGGTCCAAGACAGATAAATCAGTTCCAACCATCACATTTTTATTCAAGTCACCAAGATCGAGCTATGAATTCCCTTTACAAACACTACCTGCAAATTTGCCCACGCACTTCTGTTTACATTCTTTTAGTCAAATAATATCATTTGTGTTTTGCCTGTTTACCTGGTGCCCATACAGTCACCTAAAATGGGGAGGTGTGCAACTAGTTATCATTGCCACACCATGTTTGAGTAAACCTTTGTAATGTCCCCAAAATACACCACTTCTACTTGAGATGCTGCAACAGCTAGTGTGCCTTCCACATCCTGTCCATCATGTCCTGCCCTTCACTTAGCTCAGGTGAAACAATTATGCCCAAATACATAGCTCCAGAGAGCTATATCAGCAACATGAGAACTGGCAGAAGTATAGAAGTCTTTCCATAACATCCTCTCCCCAAATACCCTTAGGAGAATGCCTCAAAACATGGGCTAGTAACTTTGGCTAGAGCCAAAGAATGAGGAAAATAACTTGCTATTTGACAGCAAGAATTTGCCTGCTTTCCTGATGCGACCAAGATGGGAGCTGACTTTAATAAAAGTAACAGCTTGGATTTTCTGTATGTGGTTTTATTATGACTCAATCTTTCCAAATATATAATAGTAAGCTTTGTATGTATGACCTTTACACATCTTTGGTAAGAATCCCAAAGCCATTAGAACTCTTCAGTCTCTTCTGGAGGTGGCTCTTGTTATGTGCTATAATCATATTTATTAATACTGCTTAGTTCTTTAATCATTTAATACATAATTTTGTGTTAACTCATAAATTTAAATTCTCATGCACAGAAGTATTCAATGGTATTTTTTCTACCAGAATTACATTTGACCTGCATACCAAGTATAAGGAAAAAACAGGTACATCAGCATCTATAGTAAGAAAATGGGATATAGTTCTTAAATACTGAATTTTATTTATTGAAAACATGATGTTATAAACCTAAGACACAGCAGTAAAGATATTCTCACCACAGAAGTGTTCCACTTTCCACCCTTGCCCATTGTGAAACATTATCACTAGTTATAGTCTAGATACAATTCTGACTTTTTTTCCAAACTACATTTCAAAAAATTAGCTCAATTATTATCTAATTCTGCCAGAATTTAAATAAAACATACAAATAAAATTTCAAAGCAAATGGATCACAGCATCTTATTTTCTTGAATTAAACCATTCTACAATCACTGATACTCTGAAAAATATCTCTAATTGTAACTCTACATGTGATCATCTTGGGATTTTATAATTATTAACACATATTAATTGTGCAACATAATGAATTTCATTATGACATTTTCATACATGTATATTCCCACTTCCCTCTCCTATCCCCCATGTCCTCTTTCCTTTCTGTAATAGTCCCCCATTCCCTATATATAAAGAAAATACGTGATACTTGTCTTTCTGAGTCTAATCTATTTTGCTTAATGTGATAACCTCCAGTTCCATCCATTTTCCTGCAAATGAAATGATCTTGTTACTCTTTATGGGCAAAATATACAGTGGTACCTCGGTTCATGAACTTAATTCTTTCCACGATCCTGGTGGCAAACTGAATTGGATGAGAACCAAATCAAATTTCCCCATAAAGTCAACACTGAACCTAACTTTTAAATTTGATTAAAAGAATATAAATATATATAATATGAATATATGTATTTATTCATTCATTTATAATTTCATTCATGGGCATCTAGACCAATACCCTAACCTTGCTATCTCGAATAGCGCCATGATGAACATGAGTATGCAGGTATCTCTATAATATGTTGACTTTGATTTCTTTGAGTATATACCCAGAAGTGATATAGCTGGATAATACAGTATTTCTGTTTTTAGGTTTGAAGGACTTTTCATAGTTTTTTCCATCATGGCACTAATTTACATTCCCATCAACAGTTTTTTTCCCCTTGCATTCTTGCCAGAATTTATTGTTTTTTGCTTTATTAATAACAGCTATTCTGATTGGGTGAGACAAAATCTCAATGTAATTTTGATTTGTGTTTTCCTAACAGCTAAAGATATTGAGCCTTTTTTCACATATTTATTGGCCATTTTTATTCTTCTGAGAAGTATTCATTCAGTTCATTTGCTCATTTATTAATTTAGCTGCTTCTTTTTTGTTTTTGAGACAGATCTTGCCTACATTGGGCTCAAACTCAGGATTCTCCTGCCTCAGCCTCCCAGAGTGCTGGGATTACAAGTGTGTGTCTGGCTTTAATTTTTAAAAATTTTTTTGAGTTCTTCATTTATTCTGGATATTTATCTTTTGTCAAATGAATAGCTGGCAAAGATTTTCTCCCATCCCACAGGCTGACTCTTTGTTCTGTTGATTGTTTCCTTCACTATGCAGAAGCTTTTAATTTGATATAATCCTATTTGTCAATTCTTGTTATTTTTTCCTGACCTATTGAATCCCTGTTTAGGAAATCATTGCCTATACCAGTAAGTGTCTGCCCTACGTTTTCCTCCAGGAGTATCAATTTTCTTTTTTTTCCTCTAGGAGTTTCAAAGATTCAGATCTTACATTAAGGTCTTTTATCCATTTTGAGTTGATTTTTGTACAGGGTGAGAGAGAGAGATCTAGCTTCATTTTCTACAAGTGGATGTTCTCGTTTTCCCGGGACCTTTTCTTTAAGATGGTATCTTTTCTCCAAGTTTTGTTTTTTGCCTCCTTTGTCAAGAATGTGATGGCTAAAGATGTGTGGGTTTATTCCTGAGTCCTCTGTTTTATTCCACTTGTTTACATTTCTATTTTTTATGCCAATACCATGCTCTATAGTATATTCTGATATCAGGCACAATATTGTGATGCTTTCTTGGTTTGGAACTACTTTAGCTATTGAGGTCTTTTGTGCTTCCATATAAATTTCAGGATTCTTTTTTTCCTTTTTGAGACAAGAGGCTTGCTAAATTGCTCAGGCTGGTTTTGAACTTGCAATCCTCCTGCCTCAGGCTTCCAAGAAGTTGAGATTACAGGTGTGCACCACCACACCTGGAAAGAAATCTATTTATTTAAAAAAAGACACCTATGGGAAGGGGGGGAAAGGGGGATGGGGACAAGAAAAAAAGAATAGAAGGAGAAAAAAATGGAAACAAAGCTTTTGTAAATAAGGAGGGGAAGAGGGGTTGAAGGGATGGGGGGATGGGGAAAAAAGCAGCAGCAAGATCTACCATGTACAGGTACAAATTCCCTATGATAAAAGTTATCATTATGTATATCTAAAATGTACTACTAAAATAAAATTTAAAAAAATTTTAAAATGCAAAAAAAGAAAAAAAAAGAAAGCTATCTATTGCAGAAAATCTAAACAAGTATGTTCTTTTGAAAATACAATGGAAGTGTTAAGACAATCAAGTTTCCTTGTTTGCTAAAAATATGCCTATCTGTATTTTTAAAATTTAGGCTGGGGAGTGGTAAAGTAACCTGCTTAGTATGTATAAGGACCTAAGTTTGATCCCTAGACCACAAAAAATAAACAGAAAAATTCATGAATAACTCAAAGTAGGGAACCTATATTTTATGATAAAAAGAAAAAAGAAAAAGAATGCAAGTTTTACAGGCTTATTATGTAAACCCAAAGTTCTCATTCAAAATACCCCAGAATTAATATTACTCAAGGACATATAAAAGAAAACATCGAGTATATATTACCTAAAACAATGGTTTTTGAGGAACTTTTTTTATGATGAAGAGCAAAATTTTATAAACCATCTAAATGTGTAAGATATAATTTAAATAAATTATGGTAGATGCACACAGAATAAAGAGACAATAAAATATTTATGAAAGGTTATAAAAATGAGAAATGTAACAGTTAATAGCTAAAAAGCAGGAAACACTGTTAACAATATCACATAGTTCCACTGTTCCAAAAATGCTGTGTTCCACTTACCTATCCCTCTCTCCCTCCTCCAAGCCCCTGGTAAACACTGATCTTTGTACTGTCTCTATTTGTTTTACTTTCCCAGATGTCACATAGTTCAAATCATGCAATATGCAGCCTGTTTAGACTGGCTTACCCTATTTCCCTTATCATCTTAAGTTTCTTCCATGTCTTTTCTCAGTTTAATAGCTCATTTCTTTTCATTGCTGAGTAATACCCCATTATATGGACTGTACAACAATCTAAGGACATGTTGGTTGCTTCCAATTTGAAGGCAACTAGGCATTTGTCAAAATCCATAGAACTGTACAACAAAAAGAGTGAGACCTGTTTGCACTGTGGGCTTTAGTAGAAAATAACATATCAGAATTTGTTCATCAGTTGTAACAAATGTATCACACTCACAGAAGACATTACATAATGGGAAACTTGAGGAAGGAAGATACATAAAAATCTGTCAGGGTTGGGAATTTAGCTCAGGGGTAGATCACTTCTAGCAAGCACAAGGCCCTGAGTTCAATCCCCAGCATCCCTAAAAAGTTTGTAACCTCTGTTCAATTTTCTCTAAACCTAGAACTGCCCAAAAATATAGCTCATTGTTTTAATGAAATGTAAAGAATTAAAAGTATGAAATCTATAATCATCAAGCAAATAAGAATGGGGTTATAAGTGGATGAAATTTTTTTAACAAATTTCTGTATCAAGTTTATAATGAATATAGTATAAAACAGACAAATTCTCACAGAAGGGGCTTAAAAAAGGAGAGAGCCCAAGTGTCCCACCAGAATCTTCCCCCCCCCACAAGAATCTTTAACAGGGGTCCAGAATTAGAGAAGGCATATGGAATGGAGGCAGTGAGAAACTGGGCTGGTAACGGAGACTTATGAAAGAACTTTAGGCAAAACGGTTACTTCTTGAATGATGGTACTTCCCTGATCCTTAGCTATGCAAATTTTTAATGCTGTCCACATTTCAAAAAGGATGAATGACATTCATTCTTTCAACAAATACATAGTACATCCCAAACCCAGGCTCTCTGCTAATGTCCTGAAAGTTGTGCAGGTATGAGTAACAAGCAATTCCTGATCATGACTTTTGTCACATTCTAAGGTCGATAAGAGTTAGGAAACAGGCTAGATCATTTCAAAATCACAGGGATGCCCAGCAAAATAGATGGTCCCACACAGATCCCACCTCTTCACTGCAATTGTGCATTCCATCTGACCCTGGCTCCCAGACCATGGCTGCCGCCTCAGACCCTTGTTCCAAAGTGCACAAACTCCTAACCAGGAACAATGTTTCTCCTGGAGCCATCTCTGTTTCCAGCATCATGGACCAGGAGATGGGAGCCATTGTCTAGGGCAAGGCCACACAAAGCAGCAAACTAAGGCAGGATATGGAAGGATGCCAAGAGCAAGGGTCACCATGGGGGAGGGCATGGAGAAATGAGCCAAGAATAGGAAATTGAGACCTGGGGGTGTGCCTTGAAATGATCTTTAAAAATGAACAAGCAGAAAACCATACAAATTTTTATTTACTCACACAGCATCATCTGTCGAGCAAAATAGATACGTAAATAAGTTAAAATTATCTTCTCTTTTAGAAATGCTCCTGCAATGCTTTATACTTTGGAATATTGGAAAAGACCTCCTCCCTTAAAATGAGTATCTGTCGGGCTGGGGATTTAGCTCAGTGATTAGAGTGCTTGCCTTGCAAGCACAAGGGCCTGAGTTCGATCCCTGGCACCACAAAAAAAAAAAAAAAAAATCAGAGCCACAAAACGAGTATCTGTCTATACTTTGAAAAATAAAGTAATTTCAATGTACACCAGGAGGACTATATCTAACGGTCCGGAAAAAATGGTTATCAGTAGTTAGCAAGGCTGCTAGTTTGCTGACGTCATGATGAATGGTGCTATAGAAGTTGCTGTTGAATCTGTAGCAACCTTTTTAACAATTTGGAAAGGTGTGAAATTACCTTAATTATATGGATAATTTTCCAAACAGAGAGGCTGAAGGACCATGAAGCAATAAAGATAAAAATATTTCACATGTGTGAAAAACTAAACAAACTAACATTATAAGGGAGAAAAAATATAAAGTAAATGCTAATTAGTACAATATTGTTTTCTCTATTCACATTGTAGACACTTATTCAGTATTTTTCCATATAATTTAAATGTAACAAAAGCTCTGGGTATGGTGGTGCATGCCTGTAATCCCTGCACTTTGGCGGGAGGATTGCTGTGAGTTCAAGGCTACCCTTGGCTCTATAGTGAGTTCAAGGCCAGCCTGAACTACATAGGGGATCCTGTATCAAATAACTAATTAACTGGGCTGGGGATTTAGCTCAGTGGTTACAGTGCTTGCCTAGCAAGCGCAAGGCCCTGAGTTCGATCTCCAGCACCAAAAAGAAAAAAAAAAAAACTAATTAGATTAAATAAATAAATAAATAATGTAACAAAAGCTCACAGATTTAGTCATTCTAAATTCCATTTTTTAAATGAAGAAACTAGAGTACAGTGAAGTTAAATAGCCTGCTCAAGTAGACACAACTTCTAAAAGACAGGACCCAGTTTCCAGCTCTGACCTTTCTGACGCCAAAAGCCATTATTTGCTACCATCCTGCTGCTAAGGGAGGTCAGCATTTTCTGTTCCTTCTCTTTGCCTCACCTTTGCCAAGTATGAGGTATCTGTGGCCTTGCAGAAGTTAATCTGGAGGCTGGCAAACAACCGGAGGAGTGGGACTCATGTTCTACAAATTCTCATCGGACTTGATGGGCTTCACAGACCATGGACTGCATTATAAAGACTATGAACAAGTACAAGAGAGAAAAAGTGGAGAGACATTTGCTAAAATCCTGCAAGAAGTCTCATTCCGTTTTTACAAATGGGAAAAGGCTTAAGATTTCACAAAACTTTCCCAAGGCTGTAGAGCTAATCACCTTGCAGTCAAGGTGAGCCCAGATCTGACAGACTCCCACATCTTCAGAAGCTACTTTACCACTTCTGGAAGGATTAAGGAAGATCAAAGAGATGATAATTTTTAAAATATCTTTGTTTTTAATGGAAAAATTGAAATTTAGAAAAGTAGTTCATCCTCAGAGTGACTCAATTTTCCCCCAATATTTTATTATGAAAACTGTCAAACACATATACAAGTTGAAAGAATTATAGTGATTCCCATATACTCACCACTAACATTTTGGTATATTTGTGCTAACATCCCTAATCATTATAATCCTATTCATCCATCTATAGCTCATTTTATTAACGCATTTCAAAGTAAGAAGCAGAAATACAGCGATTCTATTTTAAAAGAGAAATCTTTGAATAACATAACTTTTTTAAAAAGTCATTCATGTAAAAGATGGTCTGAAAACTACACCAGCTTTAGTTTATGAAAGTTTATACTACCATTTACAAATTCTGTCAGCAAGTAACCTTGACTAAATTTAACCTTCGAATTTACTCCAAATGCTTATGCTAAAATTAATATATGTTAAACAGCTGTTAATAAAAGTTACATTCGTTTGACTTGGATAGCTTTTAAAGCAAATCAACTTTAATTGCTTCATTTTTCAAAGAATGAAATTTATATTCTCAAAGAATTCGAATTCCATGGTTTTAATATTTCTATATTCTGATTTTTTAAAACACTTTTAAGTCCCACAATAAAAATTTATATCACATAAAATTCAAGACCACATTAGATTATTACTATCAAATAAACAGCACTTATAGCAAAGCCTAAAAAACATTCCTGGGAATTCAACTGAAATTGATTATTCCATTCTATATTTTCATGGTTAAAAAAAGTGAATTCATTCCCCAAGGTTTTGTAACATGGAAGGGGCCATCAATCTTCTCTTCAAATTTGTTAAAAAGGAAAATAGAGGGGTTGGGAATTTATTTCAGCGGTAGAGTGCTTGCCTAGCAAATTCAAGGCCCTGAGTTCAATCCCAGCACCCCCCCCAAAAAAAGGAAATTAAGACCCTGCCTCAACTTTCTAAACCATTTCTGAACACAGTTTACAAGTAGTCAGCAAGTTACAAGGAAAAAACTATATTCTGACACTTCATTATATCTGATAAAAATCATTTAATAAACATCTATCAAAAACTCTAAAATCTGAAACAATACTTTTGTCAAAGAGTAAAAGCTTACTTTTAATAACATGATTACTCTTTTTAATAATGTTATACATCTACAACTAAATACAGTCATTACATATTGTAAATATTCTAAATCCGCGATGTTCCTTTCTTACATGGAACCACTTCAAGGAAACATAAACTGAAATTAACTACTACGTAAAAGTCATAAGATAAGATCAATTCTAGAAAGAAGAAAAAACTCCATTCTTTCACTTGGTATACAACATCTACCTAATGATTTCAATAAAAGTTAAATGAGAATATTATTGTTTATAAAGAACTTTCTTTTTTCAAAGTTCAAAGTGTTTTAATTAGAAATCTGTTATTTTCACAACTATTCCTGTTTCCTGAGTGTCACATACTTTTTCTCTTACTGTAGTTTTTCTTTCATGCAATGAATCACCTTAGAAAAAATCAAAACTGAAGAGAAAAATAAGCATCATATAAAACAACTACTGGATACCACTACTGGATACCATACCTATCATAATAAATTTAAAAACTTTCCCAACAGCAATTGGGAGAAATATGAGTTTCAATCTTTAAATTCTACTTTATTAATCTCTTTATTACAACATTTGCCTAGGCAAATAATCATTACTTTGGCCTAACAATTTGCCTTCGATATTCACCACTGCAAGCAAAGGGAAAAAAAAAACATTTTTGATGGCCCGTTCAAATGGAAAAACCATGTATCAGAAGTTACTGTGTAATACCTCAGAACTTGTGATGGAAAGCAGTCTGGCAGAACACACTTAATTAGGCTCTTCAAAATATTAAATACTTAGTTATAATGACATTACAGCTTTGTCTCTTAACTTAAAACACAGAAAATTTCAAAGTCGATCCTTACATCATCATTTTTTTTAGATATTCAAAGCAAGTAAATATGCTTGAAAATGTAGTAAAGCACAAGGTCAAAGAAACAAGGACAGAATCAAAAGAAAAAGTGACTAAATGTTATAACTTATTTCTCCTCAGAATGTCAAATTTTCAACATAGTATTGAGTGACTACCTGAAGAACTATTACAGTCATAAACGAACACCACATAATATTTCAGTCAATGACAAACTAAATATACAATGGTCATCCTGTAAGATTATGATAGAGCTTTTAAAAAAACAAAAAGGGGGATTTAGCTCAGTGGTACAGTGCCTGCCTCACAAGCACAAGGCCATGAATTCGATCCCCAATGCACCCCCCAAAAAAGGTAAAAAAAAAAAAAAATTAAAAAGTATTGTTCCAGGTTTGGTGGTACATGCTTGTAATTGCAGCACTCTGGGAGGCTGAGGCAGGAGGATTGCAAGATCTATCATATCCTGGGCAACAAAGCAAGATTGTGCCTCAAAATAAAAAAATTTACAAAAGGTTGGGGATGTAGCTCAATGAAAAGGCCCTGGGTTCAATCCCCAGTACCTCCCCTTATAATTTCAAGTATACTGCATTAGGCATTTGTGGAGACGCTTGTGTAAACAAACCCACTGTACTACGAGTAGTGTAAGAGTATAGTACATGCAATTTTGTGCAGTGCACAATACTGGATAAGGATAAGAAATGACTACATTACTAGTTATGAATTTATGATACTATACTTATTATTTTAGAATGTACTGCTTCTATTCAAAA
Organism: Hystrix cristata; assembly: GCA_004026905.1. Taxonomy (NCBI): domain Eukaryota; kingdom Metazoa; phylum Chordata; class Mammalia; order Rodentia; family Hystricidae; genus Hystrix; species Hystrix cristata. Next base: position 13,963 of record PVJO010024341.1, on the reverse strand, counting down.
GGTTCCCATAAACAGTATGTCATGTGAAGCTGACAGCAGCCTCATTTGTCTCATGTTTACTGTATCTCTTGATTGCATCACTTTCTCTTATGCTTGATTTAATCTTATGTTGTTTTGTTCATCACAGCCCTACAAGAAATTAGGCTATATTTTATGTAAATACACACATACATATGTAATATAGCTTAGGTGACTAGCAAGCTATACTATCTAAGTTTGTGCAAGTGCACTGTACGGTGCTTCCATGATGAATTCACCTAAGGACATATGTATGTCTCACAACATACCCTCATTAAGCAACATATTGGTATATACATACACAGCATGACTGTAGGCCATACAGCTATATGATACCATATATTAGACAATATTATAATACATGCATATATTAGACAATATTATAATATATGCATATATTATACAATATATTATACAACATACAAATACACAATGTGTGTACCAAACAGCTGGTATGTCCATAATTAATTTACAATACAAATCTGAGTAAACTTGTAAGTCATTGTAAGGTCATGTTTTTAGGCATTTTTAAAACAAAAGTTACATTTTAAATACTATGAAGTGATGTCTGCTACAATTAGCAACTATTTTGTGTACCTATAAGGTGCCAGTCTCCCATAATCTGTTCATCTGACCTCCTCAGCACTCCTACAGAGAAAAGTGCAGTAGTGCACTTGTCCAGAGGGGATACATTTCAAGACCCCCAGATTATGTGTGAAGCCACAAATAGTACCAATCATATACATGATATTCCCCTATATGTACATACACAAATTGGATGTCTTTTCTAGCACTCCTAAGCTCTTAGCACACACTGTGGCTATAACTCCTGCAGTCTGAGGTGTGAAAGCAAAACTAACACAAATTTTTTTCCTTCCTCATAATTTCATAGATAGAAGATTAATTCTTACCATAGACACTAGCAGTGCTAGCATATGATTTCTTTCTTTCCTTATTTAGTTAAGAACTTTCATATTTTCACTTAAAGGAAACAATTTATGGCTTCTATTTGGCTTAGTCAAATTGCCAACATTACTATTCTTGCACTTTGGAGTTATCATTAAGTAAAATAAAGGTTACTTAATTCAAGGACTATAACAGTCAATCTGATGTCCAAGTCAGCTACTAAATGAATGGAGAGGGTAGCACACACAGCATGGATACACTAGACAAAGGGATGATTCATATCCCAGGCAAGCCAAGCAGAGTGGTACAAGACTTCATCAGGCTCCTCAGAACTATGTGCAATTTAAAACTTATGAACTATTATTTTGGGAATCTTCCACTTAATATTTTTAGAATGCAGTTGACTATAGGTAACAAACTACAGAAAGTGAAACTGTGGATAAGGAGGGGCTACTACCATCTTCATTTTACCATAAGGAATTTTAGTCACTGAGAACTGACTAGCTCAAGAACATAAAAAAGTAAATGGCACATCTGGCACTCAATTCTAGGTTTTTTTAATGCCAACATCCAGAGTCTGATTACTTGTACATCTTTCATAATATCAAATTAGTATAATTTAGAACCTACTCCTCCAAAGGACAATGAAAGTGGTGGTCCCCAAAGTAAAAAATAATAATAATAATAATTTCTTTCAGTCAAATATATTTTAGCCTACTTTTTAATGAACAAATGTCACTAGCATGGGTTGTGAATGATTTACTTTGACCACAATCTTCCTCATCACTGCTAAGTAGGGCTGTAGTCTAAAATAATGAATGACTGGAGCCAAACAGCACCTTAGGTATTACCACACAAAAAAGACCAGTGGCCTTACAAATCGAGAATTTCAGAGAGCAGAATTCCAGCATAATCTACTTCCTTGCTAGTACCATCATTTGAATATAGTTTGTACCCCAAACTCATGCAGGAGGTTACGTGTTAATGAAATTAAGAGAACAGAAAAATCCAACTATGGTGTTCAAAGATAGTGATTAGTAAATAAAGTCATTAAAGTAAAGCCCCCATGATTAAATCTGGTGTCTTTATAAGAAGAAGAAGATACACAAGCAGAGACAGAGAGACGGGCACTCCCTGTCTACTGCCTCATAATGCCTCATGGCTCAGCCAACAGGAAGGCCGAACCAGTGGGGCCCACTGAATCTTAAGACTTTGAACCTCCAGAACTGTGAGTCAAAATAAATCTTCTTTCTTATGAAGTAGTCTGCTTCAGATATTTAATTATAGTAATGAAAACTGACTAGTGTAACTGGTTATGGAATGGATTTTTGTGGCATTTCCAAAACTTACACGTTGGGGTTGAGTATTTAGCTCAAGGGGTAGAGCACTTGCCTAGCAAGCACAAGGCCCTGATTTCAATACCCAACACCACCCTCCCAAAAAAACTTACATGTTGAATTACTCTCAATGTAATGGTATTAAGAGATGGGACCTTTAGGAGATAATTAAGTTTAGCTGAGGTCATCAGAATAGAGCCCCAGGGTAGGATAAGTCCCCTAATAATAAGAGGAAGAGAAACCAGAACTTCCTCTGTGCCATATGAGGACACAACAACAAGACAATCATCTGAAAACTAGGAAGAAGGCTAGTTCCAAGAACCAAATATGTTGATACCTTGATCTTAGACTTTCCAGGTTTTAGAACTGTGAGAAACAAATATTAGCTATCAGGCTGCCCAGCCTACAGTATTTTATTATAGCAGCCCAAGCTAAGACAATAACTTACAAGCATACATCCTACCCCATCTTATAACAACTCAAGGAAATAAAAGTCTATGGCCACTTGCTTTATAAAACACTTTAATAGGGTAGAGTGATATGCTTGTAGATTAAAGTAAGAATTATGAAGTGTCTTCTTAACTGTAACTAAAACTACCAATACTAATGATATCCTTTGATTAGTTGTTAATATTTAAAATATTTATTTTAATTCAGGTAAGGACAACATCAAATCTTTTCTATTAAAATACTTGACTGGATAATTTTATAAACAAACAGTCCAAAAGCAAATACAATAACCTTTCACATAAATTAGTGCATAAGAAATGGTACATTTGTTGTCAAGGCAAGTTCATTTAGGAAGCAAGGAGAAACCTTGTGGAAATATCTATTAAACAATCAAAGTTTCCTTTCTGTCATTGGCCAAATTTTGCACCACATAAAATGAAAAGCCAGTTGGAGAAAAAGCAAAAACATGGCAGGCATATTCAATTTAGCCAGTTTTTCTTTTTTTTACTTTTTTTTTTTTTTGCAGGAGCAGGGGGTTCTGGGATCGAACTCAGAGACTTGGGCTTACTAGGCGAGTGCTTTTACCACCGAGCTAAATCCCCTACCCCTAGTCAGTTTTTCAAAACATTTTTTACATAAATTTTAAAGTTTAAGCAAACCAAAAAGATATGAAGTTCTTAATTTTCAAAACTGTCTTACATAAATATGTTCAGGTTTTCCTGATCAATAGCTGATATTATTTTTATTTTAACTAACAAGCCCTACTAGATCTTCAGTGCAGACAAGAGAGGTTATTTACATGGGGGAGTACACTATGTAGTTTTAGAAGTGATTTTATATATCATACTGATTTACTGCTCACAATAACCCAGTACATGGGGCTGGAGCTATTTAGCTCAGTGGTTAGAGTGCTTGCCTTGCAAGCACAAGGCCTGTGAGTTCGATCCCCGGCACCAAAAAAACAAACAAAACAAAACAAAATAACCCAGTATGAAAGGTCTTATATTTATCAATGCTATAAATTAGAAATGAGATTTTAAAAGTTGAAGAACTTGCTAAGGTCACACTGAGCTCTGGGCTCCATCTCAAATCTTCTGATTCTGATTACCAATCTCTGAAATCCACTCTTATCCACCAGTACTTGCAGGAACGGGAGCTGAGCAAAGGAGGCTGAAGGTCTGTACCATATAATCCAGAGTGGAGCTACGGGGGAATAGGGGAATCTGGCTTGAACTCACAAGAGGCTTGCCCAGCTCTTCCCTGCCACCAGGGGGAATACTAGCTTCAGTTTCATGGAGATTCTTGCAGTTTAAATCCTAAACATCAGGGGAAACTATAGGAATCCTCATTAACTCTTTCTGCTTCCTGGAAAACCCAGCTCTCATAGAAAAATTCTCACCCAGGTTTTTAGGAAATGAAATATATTCTGCATAGAACAATCACAAAATCCCTTGCTATATTCACTTTTGTTATTTTACATCTGATATCTATAGAAACACTCTGTTCCCTGTATAGAAATTAAAATATGTCACTCCTCTCTCAGTAGGATGCCACAGACACAGGCCTGGATAAAGTAGAAAGGCCCCAAATATTTCCATAATAATGATCTAGAATTCAAAATAATAGCAAATCTTATTTGTTAAAAGGATTTATGGACCAGACCATAACCCACCAAATCAAATCTCACTGAAAGTCCTGTACCTTTATTATAAAACTTGAAAGGAAAGTCAGGACATAAAAGCTATAGGTAGAGAAAAGACGTGGAGTCTAAAATTAACAATAAATTTATCAATAATTAAATATTAGCATCCCAAAGAATTTATGGGCAATTTAGTCTAGATTAAAATACACATACCAACGCATACATACATATGCAGAAATGTCCAGAACGAGGAAGGTTAGAGTTCCAACCTATTTATTCCATACTGGAATACTGTACTCACTGTCCGACTTAAAGACTGACCCTGATTAAACTGGACTTCATCAGCAAAAGAGCAATAAAAACAGAGCAAGAAAATATATCAGAAAGAGGTCACTTAAACCCATTACACTGCCTCAAAACAATACATTTCCTCAGCAATTAACAGTGTTGGTTCAACTACCTGCCTTGATGGGGCCTAAAAGAAGAGATTCAAGCCCTGGAGGAGTTATACTACATTAGTGGTGAAGTCCTATCAGGATCATCAAGAACACTTAATGGAAATGAGGATTACTGGGCCCTATCTTGTATCTAATGAATTAGAAATCCCAAGGTCTAACTACAGTGCACATATATTTTGTAAAAATATGCCAGCTGGTTCTGGAACTCTATGATTCATTAAACATTCAAGTAAAATTCATTTAACGCACCACATTAACTAAAACTGTAACATTCTTTCTAAACAGCAAAGCAACATACCAATTGATTCTTTTTCTATTTTGCCAGCATAGTAGAGGCATATCTAAACTAAAAAACTACAAGGACTAAAGAAATCATTTCTCCTATACTTTAAAATTATGGATACAAATCTGTCTGCATGTATTACAGATATTACAAAGCAAAGTAATATATTAATGCATAGTTCATCCTAACCAGTTTCAGTGAAAGAAATCACACTTTTGATACAATTGAAAAAGCTTGGAAAAAAACTGTGAAAAAAAATCTATGTAAGTTAATTTTCATTATTCTTACTAACACAAAACTTGTAGGTGTAATTTTAAAGCACTAATAATTCCTCCAATATTTATCACATTCTGACTGAACACTATTCCAGCACTCATTGCATACTGCAGCACTGATAACAGAAGAAAAGCTTGTGCTGCATCATGGAACTTTAATCAGAGACAGAAAAACTGATAGCAAAATAGTTACAAGCAAACCTAATTGTAAAACTTCAACATAAGTGCAACGCAGATGATATTATACTTACTAAAGGAGATTTTAAAATACAAAAGACAATCTCCATTTCTTTATTTTTACCGAGGTAAAAACAAATCCCTGCCTCATTTGTTTTTAAAGACAGATGAATGGTAAACTTATTGGAGTTGATAGGTGTATTGTGGTTGCATAAAGAAGTATCCCCTCTAGAAAATACATACATTGAATTATTTAAAAGATAGGGAGATACAGATAACTTACACTCAAGTGGTTAAAAAAATTGTGTTCATGTGTCTTTGTCTAGAAACAGAGATAATGACAAAATAAATGGAATAAAATGTTAAATCAATCTTGATATATACAGCTTTTTTAGTATTTTGTTTTTGGAATGTGTCTTTATGGGTAAACTTATTTACAAATAAAAGCTTTTAAATGTAGGAGAAGATAAAAAAAATAGCAAAGTGATATTCTGGAAGACAGGTTATGTAGGTTCATTCCATCATTCTTTCTACTTCTATACATCTTTGAAATTTTGCATACTAAAATGAGAAAAAAGAAAAACAGAAAACATGTACATAAAGCAGCTAGTAAGTACCTAAAAACAGAAGGCATTCAATAAATGATAGGCGTGGTTATTACTACTGAGTTCACATCTCTTGAGTATACATAAGAATTAGCTTTAGTATTTAATTACATAGAAGTATTTACTGATGGTCCATAGAGGTAAGGTGCTCTGCCAGACAGTACAGTGAACATCCACACAGGCAGCAGCGTCCACATTCAGTCACAATAATGAAAAGCGAAACAGCAAAGGTTTAGGAGTCAAGGAAACTATGCTCAACTATAAACTTCAGCCCTTTTCTCTGTGATCTTAAAGTAATGAAACAACAGGAACATTTCTTTATCTTCCATAACTAAAAAGTGGAAACATCTATTTCTCTGCAGGGTGGGGGGGTGCTGAGGATTGACTCAGGGCTTTGCGCTTGCTAGGCAAGCACTCTACCACTAAGCTACTACTGAGCTAAATCCCCAACTCCGGTAACATCTATTTCATATAGATGAGATCACTATGAGAATAAAGCGAGATGCTCAAAAACTTCCTTTGTAAATGTGGAAATGTTATATAAATGTTAGCTCTCATTTTATCCTATGTAGTACCAATGTGGGGAGAATGAATCATGTGTTTAAGTAAATACAGTACACAGTCCAGTGGTAAGTACCACAGAAAAAGATCACATGAGGCCAGGAGGACAAAGAAAGTGTTTGTGGAGAAGGTGGACTCAAGATGGACCTTATGAATGGGTGGGCAGAAAATCCAGAGTCATCAAGAGGTGAAACTAGGACTGAAGCAAAGGCATGAAAAGGGAGACTGTCCAGAAGCATGAAGTAACAAACTCTTTGCTAGAGTCTGGAAAACAAACAGTAGAATAACCAGAAATACATCTGTGAAAAAGAAACCAGAGAAGGCCTTTTCTCCCTCAAGAAGCTCCAGGTATGTGCCTCACTACTCATTCTGGTGCCCATTCTAGGACAAAAATTCTCTTTCGCTGATGGTGCCAACAAAACTGTACTATCCGAGACTGAATTTTTTAAAAAAGCCTCTCTGTTTCAAAGGAAATAATTTTTTTTTTCGTGGTGCCGGAGATCGAACTCAGGGCCTAGGAAATAATTTTTAAAAAACATACAATACACACACTGCGTGAAAGGAAATGCTTTCTACATACAGGAAAAATCATAGCAAAAATAAATATAAACCAAGAGCTTGTAATTTGTATTTGGCTTTAAAATATACACTTTTTCAAGGAGAAACTTACGAATCATACTTTTGAAAGCCAAAATTAAAATAAGAAAATTCCTTAACTACCAACTAAAAAAATCACCAAAAGTGATCACACAACTTAAGCCAAATTCTGTTAACTTGATTGATTTTACTGGTATGTGACTTAGATGACTGTGATCTTCTTTACATTTTATTTTGCCCACATATTTTGCTGTTTTTATAATCTTTTGAGACATGTGCTGTGAAACAGTGAATCCATAATCACTCCATCCTGATGTATGCTTTCACATGAATAAGTTTAATAAAGCTTTAGGAAAAGAATTACGCAAAATATCTGTGACTACGGTAGTGATGGTGAACCTTTTAGAGCTTTCAATGGTAACAGCCAGCCAGCCACAGCACATGTGCCATTGGTTCGCCACCACTGGACTGTAGCTCGCTAAAAACTATAAATCTATTTTAACGTCCTTAAATAAATATTAAATTTTGAACAAGTGAAAAAATAGACTATAAAATATTTGAAAGTTCTCATTCATCCCAACCCCAACTTTCTCATTCAACAGACAAGGAAACTGAGAGGAAGATTGAGACCTCCTTATTATATGCTACTGACTACATACTCAGAAATAGCTCTGAAATTTAAAATTCAGGTTTTCTGGTACTCAGAAGACAAATGATACCAAACAATACTGCAGTTCCTTTTGATACAACACGTAACTGGGGGAAATAATTGCACACAAATCTGTTTACTTTAAAAAAAAAAAAAACTTGTCAAGTATTACCATGCTTTTGAAGAAAGCAATTAATGAACTTACCTCCTCTCAAAATTCTGCCTGTATTAAAATATTAGAAAATGTTCAGCTTTTTAAGTACTTACACCACATTAATGATCCAAAAAAAAAAAAAAGGAAGAAGTAAAAGCAAAACATTAACATTAATTAAACCTTCCCATGGGACCCAAAAGCCATCTGTGTGTTGTCTTTGAAGGTCATGGGTGACCTGTACATAGTGTGTCCACCTGATAATGCAGGCACTGCATGGGAGTAACTTGAAGAACCGATGTAGCTCTGGCATCTAGGCAGGCTGCTCAGCACCACAGACAAGGGTTTAAGTGATGACAAATTTAGATTTATAAAATTAAAAGAAGTCAAAGAAAGACACATCCAGAAAGCCTGGTTCATTAATCGATTCCTTAAATCAACAGAACAAGCCTACTATTTTTTAAGACGTTGCCAAGCCTCATTATTCAATAAACTGTCACACAATATTGCCTTTTTCTATCATACTGATGCTCCTATGTGAGTGTGGGGAGCATCCCCCAGCCTCAATTCTACTGCAGAAACCAGCCCCATCCGGACCCTGTACTCCTGCGTATGGAGAGAATATACTGCTGGCTCAGTGAGAGTACAATACCCATGCAGACCTGATGGCTGCCCAAATGGCACTCTAGTTTTTAATTCTCCTTCAAAATAAAGTGAAAGTTTGGCTTACATAACCTCCAATCACCTAGGCCTCCTAGGCCTCCCAGGCCGACAAAGGTGAGGAGCGGAAGTACTCTGTAGTACTCTTCAGTGCCTACAGGCCTGAACTCCATGAAGCAGAAATGAGGGCTTACTATGAGGAGGAAAGAAAGGGCTTTCTTAGCTATTGCATTTGCTCCCAATCAGACAAAACTCAAGTTTGCACCACTTCAGAGTTCATTATAAAACTCTTCTAAAGGTGCTAATTTGTCACTGAAAAAATGAAGCACTGAGTATAACTGAAAAACTACACTTAATTGGCCATATAAAACCCTAACCAATAAAGTCTCTGAAATAGAAGGGTTTCCTCTTATAACACAATTAGCTTCCAAAGGTTTAATTTTATTTTCACAATATACCTGGAACTCATGCAATGTGCTATTTATGTATAAAACATTCTTCTCTAAAAATGCTCTTCTGTAGATATCTACTCGTTATTTGCATATGTTTAACATAAATCACTGCACAGAATAGAATTAATATTTTAATTACTTTCAGTATTTCGTATTTAGCTAGATGTACAGACCCTATGTAAGTGTGAAATGACAGCAACCAAGTGAACAGAATTTCTTATGCCTAATTAGACAAAAATGCATGTACATCTAAGAACTGAAAATATGTGATCAATCTTACTTGCTACTCCTGACGCTAGTCCATACAGCAGTCCTCCTCCATCTGACTGTTGAGGGAAAACATGGGATCCTGGAGGCGGTGGCTTTTCTTGTCTGATAAAGTTATACAATAAGGTTTTCACAAGTTTGCTGGTGTATGGAAGACTACACAAAAAGAAAAAAAAAATCAAACTCATATTCATGGGAGTCACCTAATTCTGCACGACACAAACAATTCTGCCATTTATACTGACTCAAACAAATCTATCAGTGTCACATAATAGTCAAGACAGTGGAGCTGAGATCAGTTTTGAGGCTTACTTTCAGCTTTGCCTCATACCACACCAGAAGACACTGGTCAAATCATTAAAACTCTAGGTCATCAGTTACCTTATATGCAATTTAGACAATATTGTGAGATATACTGTTAAATTTAGTGTGTAATATGGTACCTGGCACTGAAGATAGTAATGCAGAATCAGAAAGAAAAAGAATTTTAAAATAATAAGAATATACTTAAGTATGAAATTGTTCGATTTATTCAATTATTCAGCTAATGATAAACCAATTCCTGCAATCTAAAGTACAATTCTAACAGATTCTTTTTTTTTTTTTTTTTTTGTGGTGCCGGGGATCGAACTCAGGCCCTTGTGCTTGCAAGGCAAACACTCTAATCACTGAGCTAAATCCCCAGCCCTCTAACAGATTCTTGAATGTACTATTGAACTTTTTAACATACAGCTTCTAAGATGAATCACAAAAATCAGTAAAAGAACATATTATAGTTTAAATACTTGGCAACATAGTGATAGTATAAAAACCTAATGCCTTAGAAAATAAGAACACTAGCATTTTTTAGGTCTATGAAAAAGCAACTTCAACACTTCTGGCATTAGAAGGTAACAAAGGTGCTCAAAAGCCTTAAAATGCCAACTACTACCTTAAGCAAGGGCCATTCTGAGTGTCACTGTCAGAGCAAAGTTTATAAGGAAATCTTCCATCTCCAAAGCCAAACCTTTTCCCCTCTTAGCAGTGACTCTCAAATATGTTCTGCAATGGTTTAATCTGGTTTATCTCCTCTGCAGTTTGTGTTGGAGTTTTATTCTCATTGTGAGGTATTAAGAGGGTGGAAACAATCTGACTCAAGTGCTTAGAAGTGGGGCTTTTGGGAATGATTAGGATTAGATAAGGATATCAGGGTCCATCCCCATGATGGAACTCTGGTGGCTTTACAAGAAAAGAGAAACCAGAAGAGGAACATACATGCTCCCTGTTTCTTGCTATGCGTTGCTCTGTGATGCTTCAAAACTGGCAGCAAGAAAGCCATTACCAGGTATAGCCCCTCAACCTTAAGACTTCCAGAGCCCCTATAAGCCAAAAATATGTCTCTTTTCTTTATAACCTACCCTATCTATGCTATTGTAGTATTAGCAACAGGACAGACTTAGACATGTTCCAAAGAGCTCTAAGGGATGTTGTGAATGTGCCACAGGTATAATCAAGATAGCAAGAAGAACATGAAGAAGACAAAGCTGCTCCCTCACCTGATAAACTTTAATACAAACTATTTAATTTTAAAGTTTCCTTTCAAATTCTGCCCTCCAAAAAAAAATTTTGTGAAGTTTATGTCAATAGAACGTTGGATGTGTGTGCCTGAGATGTGATCAAGATACATGGTGAATGTTCTAAAAGTTTACTGCAGGAAAACACATTGCCATTAATCCTCACTCAAAATACTCTCCCTCACTTTGAACACACTTATTCCATCATTCTTACCACTTTCTGAAGCAGTTCTGGAAGTCCTCTTTTTTGAGTGTCTAAACGCAGTCTTGTAAAAACATTACAGTGCGTCCTCATCCACTTTATTCACAGGATCTGGCACTGTGTGACTTGTAGCTCTTCCCCAAAGTAAAAATGACCACAAAAAATAAACACTTTGAAGTGTTTGTTTGAGACAAACACTTTTGTCTCAGGACACTGAGACAGCCATGATAGCACAACTAAAGCCTCACAAAAGAGGACTTCCATCACTGCTTCAGAAAGTGGCGAGAACAATGTAGTGTTTTTGAAGCAAGGGGAAATATTTTGAGGGGAATTAATGGCAATGTGCTTTTTACTATAAAACAGTTTTAAAAATTTAAACATTCACCATATTTTTCAATCATACTTCATATTTAATATTTATTTATTCCCATCCCCACCTCCTAGGAGATTGTAAGCCTTGACTCGGGAGCACAGTCCAAGCCTAATACAGGACCAGTACACACGGTCAGCACACATAAATATTTGCTGGAGCAAAGTAGGAAGAGTCAGTGAAGAAGCTATTGCATAGTCCAAACACATGGTCACAAGGCATGGATTACAGTACAATCAGACTTCCATATCTCAGAGTCCAGCATCCTCAGGTAGCATATCCGCAAACTCAACCAACTACAAATCAAAAATATCCAACCAAAAAAAACTGCATCTATAGCGAACATGTACAGACTTTTTTCTGTTATTTCCCAAACAATGTAGTACTATCAGTTACTTATACAACATTTTCATTTTATTAGCTATTATATGTAATCTGGAAATTATTTAATGTGTCAAGGGAGACTGCATAGATTATATCATTTCATATGAAGGATTTGAGCTCTAAGGATTTAGGTATCTTTGCAGGGCTCTGGAACCAATCCCCTGTGGATACAAAGAACAACTGTAGTCTCAAAAGTACTGATGAGAAGGGGTAGATACAAAAACAATGGATATACAAATATGACTTGATGACTACTTAGAGAATGAAGGAGAAGGAAGAAAAAAATGATTTCAAAGTTTCAGTTCTACAGAGCAACCTTTAGAAACAGTAACTGAAATCATGAGACAAAAAGGACAGGGAGAATGTAGAGTTTTGACAGGAAACAGAATTTGGTCCCTTATGTTTTAGGTGTGAAGTAATGACAGCACAACCAGAGGAAATGTCTGGCTGGAGATATGGAACAACACTCAAGTAAGATGACAAGAAGAGAAATAAAGATTATATAATAAAACACAGACAAATATAAAATAGGAACATACCATGGATCTCTCATCAAATACTTATGACTGATACTCTGTCGCAAAATTTCTTTGTGGAAGAGTTGGCAGGAAAGGAAAACAACCATTGTTGATATAGCTTCCACTGATATTTCATATGTAATATCTCTGGAGAAATGGAGAGAAAACAGAATGAAGATCACTTTGAAGGATTTAAGATACTTCTCTTTTCTAAATAAACTGCATATTAAAAACTCAAATCTACATATTCCATAATTTCATGTTATTAAAAAAGACTAATATGTTTAATATAAGAATTATGCCAAGCATAAATATTAGAACTTTTGCCAGTCATTAGCTCTTATAGTTGAATCTAATATCCCATTATTTCACTTTCCTACCTAATATTGAAGGACATGTCTAATAGTGTACATGGAAACAGTTACCAGCAGTTTCTGCCTTGAAAAGCCACTCTAAGCCTCCACATTCATCTCTGTTTAGTACAGAACACCTACACTGACTGAAAACAAGCAGTGTAGAGAAGAAAACATCCACTTTTGGAGTTGATAATCTCTTTAAACTCAGAATAATGGTACACTCACAATGTTACACATCTCTAATGTGTACTTTTTCAACTTTGCATGCTCACCAAACTATTAACAGTAAACATGTTATTCTAATCTTATTAAGCATATTTTTGTTAGAAATTATTACCAGCCACTCAGCCCATAACACTGGTCCCATGAAGAGGGAGGGGCACTGTGAAAAGGAAAAGGTTTTATTCAGAGCTAGTTCTGAGGAGATGGCAGAGCCTCATATTGCCACGAATCACCATCTCACTGTATCCAGGCGTGCAAGGACCTTTTATAGTAAGGAAAAGAGGGGAGAGAGAATGCAATGAGCCAACAAACACCTCCAGGCTTTCTTCACCCCTTCTGGCCATCTTTTGCTCCCTCTCTTCCCTGTGGAGAAAAGGGGGTGATTGTTATACCCATGGATTGAAGAAATTTGGAGCAGCTGACCAGTCTGAGCAACTGTGTGACTTGGTGAGGCCCTTTCTCAAAATAAAAAATAAAGGATTGGGACTGTAACTCAGTGTGAAGGCCCTGGATTCAACCTCCAGTGCAGAAAAAAGAGGATGGGGGAATGGCAAAATATTTTTACAAATCGGAAATATTCAGGATAGCCCAAAGAAAAGTCCTTAATGCCTATATAAACAGAGGCTTATTAAACTAATTAAAGATACATGTCTCTAGATCTCGACAAGCTTAAATTCTACCAGATACTTTAAGGAGTTATTTCAGATACAAATATGTTTTAAAACAAAGTATAGGGGCTGGGGATTTAGCTCAGTGATTAGAGTGCTTGCCTTGCAAGCACAAGGCCCTGAATTCAATCCCCGGCACCACAAAAAAAAAAAAAAAAAAAAAAAAAAAAAAAAAAAAAAAAAAAAAAAAAAAAAAAAAAAA
>PVJO010024340.1:0-24528 GCA_004026905.1 Hystrix cristata | reverse complement strand
TTGTTCCATTAGATATAATTTAAAATGCGATAACCCTCAAAACAAATTCATCGTTCCTTTCATTCAACAACACTCATCCAAAAATACTTATTTCTTCCTATTTCATTTAAATAACTTTAATTATATTTATGTTAAATAAAATTCAGGAAATTAGTTCTTACAAATGAGCGTAAGAAAGTCTTTTTCCTGGTTTCACTCTCACTAAATGGAAGTAATTGGAGCCAATGGTTTCTTAATTCAAAACAAATTTGTTTCTTTTCATGGACATTGCTGAAAATGTTAAAACTTCAGGGCAACTGTGTTCTCATAATTAGGATTCCTATATAAGATTAGAGAGGATAAAAATACATTTATGTAAACACTGGAAACTACTTGCTTTTGCGATTTCTCACTTTGCATTAAAAAAAGTACTCAAGATAATTCTGCTCACCAAAAGAAGAAAATGTTCAATTAAGTGGACCAAAATAGTTCCAATTAAAAAAATAAATCTCTCCTATTGGGTAGAATTTGAAAATATCCCACTATATGAAGACATGACTTTTGGGGGGTTAGATAATTAAACTAATATATATTTTTAATCCAAAGAAGGAACAAGATAAAAGAACATTAACTAAGACCTTGAAAGTCTCCATGTTTTTTTCAACCAACAAAAGCAATAAGCAGCCTCTTAGACTTGTGGAAAAGAGAAAAACCCAAAAACTTCCTTAAAAAGGGAAATTAAAAGCTGGGCTTGGTAACACATGCCTGTAATCCCAGCACTCGGGAGGCTGAGGCAGGAGGATTGCTGCAAGTTCAAGGCCAGCCAGGGATACACAGTGAGTTCAAGTCCAGCCTGGACTATATAGCAAGACCTTGTCTCAAAAAAACCAAAACAAACAAACAAAAAAAGATTTCATAGTCAAATGCTTCCTCAGCACAAAATACAGGTATGAGCTGTCTAATATTGGCCTTGTTTCCCCCTCTCAATAAATAGGCTACTGTTCAACTAATGCCACACACTGCAAAACCAGAAGTCATCTCAGAATTTCCCTTTGCTCTCTCCTCCATACCCAGGGGAATCACCAGTTCACCCCTGGATTCAGTAAGAATAAACTAACACAGTGACACCTTCTTTCAGCTCCTGCCTTGTCTCTTTTTCTCTGGTGAAGTTCTCTAAAGACTGGTCTATCTTCATTCAGTTGTCTCCTCACTTCTCTTACTCCAGCTCCCTCCAGTCTGGCTTCTGACCTGGTCGCTCATAGAAATATCTCTTGAGGGGCTGGTGATTTAGCTCAGTGGTTAGAGTACTTGCCTAGCAAGTGCCAGGCCCTGAGTTCAATCCCCAGCACCAAAAAAAAAAAAAAAAAAAAAGGAAAGAAAGAAATAGCTCTTGACAGTCCCAATGAGCATTTTTCATCTCTCCTTGACTTTAGCCTGCATTCCACACAGTATTAGTCAACTTTCTGTCAGGGTGACAAAATATCTTCCTTAATGGACTTCAGAGGAATAAAAGGGTTTCAGAGGGGTCAGTTCATGGTCAGCTGGCTCCATTGCCCATGGCGAGACAGCACACCATGGCGGGGAACGCGTGGTAGAGCAAAGCTGCTCAGCCGGCAGTGGTCAGGAATTGAAGGAATTGAAAGAGAGGAAAGGCTGGTTCCTGACATCCCCACTCAAGGGCACAATGACAAGGCTTCCTTCTGCAGGGATCCACCTCCCACGGGTTCCTCCGCCTCCCAGTAGGGCCACTGGCTGGACATCAGGCCTTGAACACATGTGCCCGTGGTTAAATTCCAGACCCAACCACAGCACACATGAATGCTCTGAACACATCCTTGCTTCCTGCGCTGCACTGATGGCTTTTCTCCTACCGCTCAGATTACTCCTATGGGTTTTTTTTTCTTTGTTTGTTTGATTGTTTGCTTTTTGCAGGTTCGTTCTCCCACCAGACCATTAAATACTAGATTTGTTCAAGGCTTCACCTCATTCCCCCTCCTTTCCTCTTTCTACCTTTCTAGTAGTTCGCAAAGTATGTCCCACAGATCCTTTTAAAGGGCCCACAGGTTCAAACTATTTCTCATCCACACTAAAATGTTACTTGCCTTTTTGTTCTGTTTGTTTTGCTCCTTGGTTCCGTGGGCACCAAAACAATAGTGGGTAAAATGCTGGTGGCTACTGCAAATCAAGGCATTGACACCAAACTGAACTAGTAATCATCGTCTTCTTCCTCACTATACACTCATAGAAAAACAGTCAGCTGCACTGAAGAATGTGTTTGATGAATTAGTAAAAATTACTAAATTTAATATTAGGATCTGAGGGGTTGGGGATTTAGCTCAAGTGTAGAGTGCTTGCCTAGCAAATGCAAGGCCCCGAGTTTGATCCCCAGCACCCAAAATATATTAGGAGCTGAGGGTGTAGCTGAATGGGATAGTGTATGATTAGCGTGTATGTGCAAGTCACTAGGTTCAATCCCCAGCTTCACACACACAAAAATTAATTTATCAAACCTTCATTCTTGAGTACATGTCTTTTTCATACAGATATGCTATTTTGGTACCATTTATTGAAAAGACTATTATTTTTCTATTGAATTAGCTTGCATCTTAGTGGAAAATCAATTAGCTATGTAATTATAGTTCATTTCTGGACTCATTTTTCTCCTATTGATGTATATTTTTCCCTATGCTCATATTGTACTGACTCAGCTACTTTAGAATAAGTTTTAAGACCAGGCAATGTATCAGGAGGCTGAGGCAGGAGGATCACTGTGAGTTTGAGGCCAGCCTGGGCTACATAGTGAGTTCAAGGATATCTTGAACTGCATAGCAAGATCCTGTCTCAAAAAAAAAAAAAAAATCAGGTCATGTGTCACATGCACACAGTCAGCAGCACTGGTTTCAGTCCCCCTTACTTGGTCAGAGGCACTGACTGGACCCCTGTGCAGTGGGGCTTTGGGCTAACTGGAAGGCAGGTGTACAGCAGCCAGCGGCCTCCTCGGAGGGACCCACTATCCAGGAGGCCTGCCTGATCCAGCCTCTTCACCGCCTCTGTCACTGCCCCAATAATCTGAAGTCTCGTCTTGGGCAAAGGACACCAAGCAAAGCTCTTCTCTGAGGTTCTGCTCTGCCTGCTGATGGATTCTCTTGCATCCGGAGTCCTCCACTGAGTCCGTGAGCCCACCTGCTTCATCTTTGCCCTGACTGATCTGTACTCCATCAACAAGATCATCTCTGCTTTCTACCAGACCACAGCTGCAGGCCTCACGCCAGCCAAGGTCATGGCAAGGGCAAGAAGAGAACCCACAATGGCCAATAAAGTGGATTCTTTGTTAGCACAAGCAAATAAAATCTAGTAGTGTGGCTCCTCCAATCTTGTTTTTCTCTTTCAAAGGTGTGGGGGGCGGGAAGAGAACAGGAAAAAAAAAGTTGTCCTGAATATTCAATGCCCTTTGATTTTTCATACAAATTTCAGAATTGACTCAGTCCCACTGAAAAGCCTGCCGGGATTTTAATTGCTTGAACCCATACGTCAATTATGAGGCTTCGGTTCTAGCTCAGGTAGGTGCTTGTCTTGCATGTCAAAGGCCTGCGTGCAATCAGCAGCACTACAAAAACGAAACAAAAGAAACAGACCAAATAATAAAGATCAGTCTGGGTAGAAAGGCCCTCTTACAATCCATGAACACGGTATTTCTGTCCATTTGTTGAGGTTTTCTTTCGGTTCTCTCACATTTTATAGCATTTAATTACAGATATTAGATGTCATCTCTAAATGTATTGCTAAGTATATTTTAAATACTATTAAAATGGAATTGTTATATTAATTTGTTTATTCACTGTTAATGTATAGAAATACAACTTTTTTGTGCGTTGATCCTGTATCCTGTGACCTTGCTAAATTCACTGACTAGCTCTACTGTTTTTTATTTTTCTAGTGTTCTCGAGGGTTTTCTACATGCATAATAATAATGTCACCTGTAAATAAAGGCAATCCTACTTTTTTTCCCAAAAATGTGTCTTTTATTTACTTTCCTCGTATTCCAGGTTATGATCTCTACTACGATACTGAATAACAGTGATGAGAATGGAAATCCTTTTCTTGTGTCTAACAAGCACAAATAATTCAGTCTTTCATCTTTAAGTATAATATTAGCTGTAGGTTTTTTTGTCGTTGTTTTGTTTTGTTTTTAGCTGTAGGTTTTGTGGAGACTCTTTTTTCTTCATTACTGGGGCTTGAACTCAAGACCTTGTGCATGCCAGGCAAGTGCTCTACCACTGAACTACATCCCCAGACCTTTTTATTTTTATTTTGAGACAGAATCTTGGCAAGGATGGCCTCAAAGTTGTGATCTGCCTACCTCAGCCTCCCAACTAATTGGGATTTCAGGCTTGTGTCACCAAGCCAGGTAAGATTTTCTTTATAGGTTGAGAAAGATTCTCAGTTTACAAAGAATTTTAGATTTTTGTTAAGAGCTCTTTCTGTGTTTATTAAAATGATCATATGGTTTTTAGTTTCATTCTACACAAATAACAGAAAATATGAATGAACAGGTGTATTAGTTAGCTTTTCAGTACTGGGACAAAATATCTGACATACAGAACTCAAAGGAGGAAAGGTTTATTTTGGCTCACAGCTTCAGAGTCTTCAGTCCATGGTTGGCAGGCTCCAAGGTAGAGAGGGCATAGTGGAAGGATACGGCAAGATAAACTGTTCCACCCATGGCAGCCAGGAAGCAGAGAGCAGGGGAAGAGCCAGAGAGAAGCACACCCTCCCAGGAAGCCCCAGTAACACTCCTCCTCCAATGGGGCCCCACCTCCCAATGGCCCATCCAGCTACAAACTCATCATGGGTTAGTTACCGAGGAAGTCAGCACCTTTCTGATCCATTCACCTTCCACAGTCCCCACCTCGGAACAACACATGGGTCCTTTTTTTTTTTTTTTTTTTTTTTTTTTGGTGCTGGCAATCAAACTCAGGGCCTTGCACAACACATGAGTCTTGAGGGGACATTTTAGCTCTAAATCATAACAACTGGCTTAAACCACAATTAATTTTTTTATCTAACAAAAAAATTCAGAGATGGGGTGACAAGTTCTCTTCTGGGGTTGAAAATGGCTCTAGTGTGCAATGCAGCTTTTGCATTTAATCTGCTCCCCCAAAAAAATTTTTTTTGCAGTTTTGGGGATCAAAGTTAGGGCCTTGCATATGCTAGGTAAGTGCCGCACCACTGAGCTTCATCCCCAGCTCCAGAACATTTTGTTTTCATTTGAAGCATACCAAGGAAATTTAGACTACATAGATCTAACTACTACAAGCCCTATCATGGTAATTTCTTTCCCTCTACCAGTGGCACAGGTAGGAAGAGCTGTTTTGTTTGCTTCATTTTGCAGTATTGGTGATGGAACCCAAAACATAGAGCTACATCTTTAGCAACCTCCCCACCTTTTTTAGATAGAATCTTGCTAAACTGATCAGACTAAATTCAAACTTCCGATCCTCCTGCCTCAGCCTCCAGGTTGCTAGGATTACAGGCGTGCACCAATACACCTAATTAGGAAGAAGTATTTGACCTAGTTCTGACAATTCATACGTGAGGCTGCATGCCGGCAAATTCTATCTCCTCTTCTTGGGCACGGACTTAATAGAAACAAGGGAGCTGAGTCTCCCTTGCCTTCATTCAGCTGTAAACACCATACCACCCTAAGGATTATCCAGGTTTAATTTAGGAGGTCGAGCAGATTGCTGACATCAGAGAGGGAGAGACAGTGGGAGGCACCTTAAACTAGTGGTGTCTGACCCTATGCATACTGGAAACCTGAGTTATCAAGTCCCTTTTTTTCCCTTCGCCATTTTTCTCCTTTTTTCTCTTTAAACTTGAGTCCCTTTTCCTTTGCCCTCTTTCCTTTTGCCCTTCTCCCTGTTCCTGCTACTGTCCTGTGATCTACAATAAATATAGCTACGTATTACATACCATACAGTATGTGCTTGGCGCGTCTTTCCTTGTCATATTACAAGAACCTGGAGTGTTTTTGGCCCACTCAACTGTAACATGTGGTGAGCTGAGCCAGGAGACTTTATCAAACCTCAGGAGGCCTCACCGGGCCACAAGCCAAGGGACTTTATTTCACAGCAGCCCAGAAGGCATCATCGAAGGCATCAGCAACCCAGGGACCTTCGGAACCCTCAGCAGAAGTAGACAACCAGACAACCCAGCCAGCAAGGAAGGTGGCTCCCCACTCTGGGGACACCCTCTCTCTTCCCTTTTCCAGGCAAAAAATGGATTCCTGGGAGGAGAGGTGGACCAATTGCTGCGTGGAGAAGACTAGATTGTGGGACAAAAGGCTTCTGTCCTTATGGAGGACAGGCGGGACCCTGCCAATCAGTTGGGTTTATATTGTGTTGTTGATCCACACAACATGGAGAGTCCACCTTGGAGGCCGTGGCACATGCCTCTGCGGGGACGGGCACGAGCTAAACAGAGTAGGAGAAAAGTCCACAAGAGCAGGGAAGAAGGCCACCGATAGACAAATGCTTTGGTTTAGCCGTCCACAGCAGGGACCAGAAGCTACAGACCTGGCTCTCAAAACTGTCACTCTTCTCTGTGGAGTACTTGGTAGCTTGCCCTGAACTGGGCAGCCCTTTATTTAGCGCCATCTGTGATTCCCCATGTGTGGCAGACTCACATGGAGTGCTTCCTTTCCATAGGATTTAGTAATTATCCTCCTTTTCTGATACCCTCTCTCCCTTAGGCTTTCTGGTATCAGAGTGTTCCATTCGTTTAGTTGTTGGTTCTGGATAACTCAAAAGCAGGGTTAAGCGGTACAATGTCTTCCTGCACCGGAAGAGGAAGATTGGCCACTGCCTCCTGTCCAGACGGCGAGTGTTGGAGCTGGCTCTAGTTGACTAATCTGGGTCTTCAAAACCTGCCTAGAGTTGTCGCTTCCGGGGCTAGTTTCCCGATACTGGTTTGCGCTCCTTTTTACTCAGTTTTGCTTTGTTGTGGTAACTGTGGCTTTAAGTGTATACTGCTGTCCAACAGGGCACAGGGCCTGACTTTTATTTTGAGATTCACCAGATGTGTATGTTTTATGGCTTAATCTAGTGAGTAGAGCGCTCTCTGGGGATGGGTCTCCTTCTGTATTCATCGGTAAAGGGACATTCAGCCAGTAACTCACTTATGGGATCTTCACCCAGAAGGTGAGCTGTGTTTATAGGGAAATCCAATGGGCCCACAGAAGTAGCACCCGGTGGAGGTGTCAGCCCCAAGTGATTCAGCCTAATCACATTAAATTCCCGATAAGGCTCTAAAGGAATTCAGCCTAGCCAGGGTAGTAAAACTCTTGGGGGCCTTAAAAGGAAATTCAACCTTACAGCTTAATCCCCTGGAGGAAAGAGCAGCCCGACCAAGTTAAACCCCTGGGAGTCTAAACCTAAATCCTAATTTTTGCTCCTTCTATCTACAGACAGGAATAATCTCATCCATTCTGAGTCCCCACTCAGATGTCTTCTTTACCATTGGAATGAGTTCCACAATAAGACCCTTCAAAGAGATCATCTTGTATTCCTATGTAATAAAAGTGGCCTAGTCCAGGTATGGTGGCGCACACCTATACTCCAATACTTGGGAGGCTGAGGCAGGAGGATCGCTGTGAGTTCAAGGGCAGGCTAGCCTGAACTACACAGCAAGACTCTGTCTCAAAAAAAAAAAAAAAGGGCTGGGGATTTAGCTCAGTGGTAGAGCGCTTGCCTAGCAAGCACAAGGCTCTGAGTTCAATCCCCAGCACCAAAAAAAAAAAAAAAACCCCACATAGAAAAAGATGATAATCAGCTGACCATGGTATCATTCAGGTCTCAGGAAGGGCTTGAGTGAAATTATAATACAGGGGATGAAAAAGCTAAGCAAGAGTTTTATACATCAAAGCCATTTTAGCTGGTATGTGACAAGGGATACCCAAACCTATGAACTATGATACGCTCAGATTTATTCGTCAGGGCCCCCTTGAAAACCCAGTTGCTTTTCAGCTTTGGCTTGAAGATGCCCTCTGTAAATATGCTAACTTAGACTCTAGGTCCAGAGAAGGCCAGATTATCCTAAAGCAGTACTTTATCAGTCAGTCAGCTCCAGATATTAGGAAAAGGCTCCAAAAACTCCAACTGGGCCCCCCAACCTGAAATAAGCCAATTGGTCGATGAAGCTTACTCCATGTTCAATAACCATGATGAAGTAGAGGACAAATGAGAACTATATAAGGAAAGGAGACAAGGAAATCAAAATTTTAAAAATTGTACTTTGGAGAAAAACTAAAGCCTCAGAACACAAGCCCAGTTTATTTATTTTTTCTTTCTCCCAAAACAACAAACCCGGGCAACAGCCTTTCAGCCACAAATGGGTCTGCCCATTCCCTTATAGTCGCAGTTGGTCCTCTTTCACCCATGAAGAGACCTCCCTGTGGCACTGCCTCTAGGAATAGAAAATTATCTCACTAGGGATGGGCCATCCTCTCCCACCCACTAAGGCTAAGATATAGATTATGGAATTCCTCAGATTTTCACCTCCCAAAACACATAAAAGATCCCCAATTCCCAACTGTATTGTGTCTCTCTGAGCACCTGCACTCTAATCTTAAGTTCATCCTATATAGCTCTAATAAATCTTTCTCATGCCTCCTTTACTTATACATCCTGAAAATTCTTTTTCCATGATGGATGTCAGCGAACCTGCATACTTATTTTTTTTTCCTGAATTCTTATTTTAAAGAGGTTGGTTAAGTTCTTTATTTCAGCCTCAGGGACCCTCAGATCCAGCCCATAGCAAGCCATCTGGAAAACATTGCCTAATAAAAGATCTCACAACCTTATTGACTACTTATTTTGTCATTAAGATACAGGAAATAGATAGTCGGATTCATCTCTCTGGGGTAAAAGTCAAACTGCCTAAAATACCAGAAGATGAAAAAGGACCATGAACTTCATACACCTGTGAACCAATAGACAGCCTCAAGTTTCTTTTCAGGAAAGAAAACACCAACCACTCTGGTGAACCACATGGATAAACTGTTTGCCCCCGTCTAAGTAGATTGTGTGAACAGTTTCACTATTGTCTTGTTTACTACAGTTACTAAAATAATAGTTATGTCTGATTCATAAAAAAGGCCATGGCCAAATACATCTGAATGCACTCTAGTTTATAAACAATTTTCTTATTTGTGCTTGTTTATCTATCAATTTGTGCTAATGACTGCTTGCAACATCTACAGCTGTTTTGTTTGAGCTCAATCATTTTTTTTCTACTTTTTGCTTTTTTGGGATTTCCATGGAAAGCAGTTTATATAGGCTAAAAATTTATACCTGTAATTTATTTATTTATTTTACGTCTGTAACTTAAATTGGCTTAGAGATAAATTAAGTGTCATTAAAATTAAGGACATGCTTCTATCCAGATTGCCAGCCAATCAAAATGATGTTAAGACTGGTTTTACAAATCCAATGCCTATTGTTTTCTGTGTATAATAACTTGGGAGACCTTCATTGGTCAAAAATAATGTGTTGATTGTTATGATCTAGTTCTCATAGGTCATATAAAAACAAAAATATTCTGTTAACTAAATGGAGACCCCTTGGGCTTGAGAAAACTGCTGGACAAGACTTCCCTTGGTGAATAAAGGATCAGCTCACGAGAAACATTTATTCCAGTCTTTATTCCCTAATGGGACCCTCAGTAAATTCCATAGCCTTATGGGAGACACACCCCAATAAACATTACTAAATATATTATTGTTATATGTTTACATTGGTTATCATCAAAAGATAAAGTTTTCTATGGGTAAGAAATATGATTTACTTGTTAAAAGATACTCTTGGTACAAAACTAAATTAAGAGACAGAGGTTTCCCGGGGTTGGGAATTTAGCCCAAGTGGCAGAATGATTGCCTAACAAATGCAAAGCCCTGAGTTTGAGCCTCAGCACCCCACAAAAAGAAAAAAAAAAGACAAAGGTTTCCATATAGCTGTGACACACGTTATTGCTAATTTCATGGTGTACTAAATATATTCATGCCTTCCAGTGTACAGGTCTTCAAAGATGTAAAACTAGGATTGCTTATGGTGATAAGCTTTCTTTTAGACTCCGATATCTATTTTTCTCTTACTTGTGTTCTAGCTACTTATGATGAGGTACATGTCAAGCCAACATGAGACCACTAGCCAAATAGTAATTATTTAAACTTATGTAATGTGTACATTATATACGTGTCACTACACTTAGAGATTCTCAGACACTAAGCAGTCCAGAAAACATCATGTGCTAAAAATAAAAGGCTAGACATTAAAAACGTATAAGATGCATCTATAGACAAGTACATTTTTCTTTGATGGCATGCTATTGAAGGATAACAAATTAAGTGAGAGTTTCTTTGTATCATTTAATGTCCCGTGATTAGATGAAGAGGACTGACTAAAAAGGGTATTCTATACTAAGATGGACATTTAAGTGTGTTTCAAAAATAATAATGTCATTATGATTGTCATGCTAAAATGGAATATGTGGCTGTTGATCTCAAGTTTTCTCATAAAACTTTATTATTGTTATATGTTAACATTCTGCAGGGATTCTACTTCTAAAACAACCATGATTGGTAAGAAGTAACAGTCCTTTGGCTATACTTTATATTTCAAAGTGCTTGATATCCAAATGAAATTATAATAGTTAAGTTCACTGCTCCCACTTCAATACTAGTGTAACTGACCTTCTGGGTATTCAACAACTAAGGCTTGGGGGTCAAAGTTAAAAGGTAAATGAACTTTAAAGGTAGCCAATATTTTAGCCCTGGCCCTCCAAGCTCAACAAGGACCCAGGACATGAGGGACCCTGTACAGGATCCTACAACTTTGGTGAGTCACCCTCCACCCAAGCAAGGGGAATGTTGGACCCCAGAGAACAGGAGTCAGCCAATACAAGGTGTCAAAAAGGAGGGTCACTAAAGAGGAAAAGTCTTCCATGCAGTCACAGGAAACCACATGGTCAAGCAAGACTGTGACCCATTCTGGAGGCTGACACTGATGGAGGAGCCTCAGCTCTGTACATTGTTCCAAAAGTAACGCTTGAGGAGACTTTACTGACTATCAAGATAGAGAGCAAGGGGTAAATTTTGGTTGATACAGGTCTCACTTTAACCTGGTCTTGAACACCCAGCAGGAGTATAAACAAAGATATACAAAAGTAATTGCAAGATAGGCTAAACATAAAAGGGGCTCCAATCACTGCCCTCTGCTGACAGTTTCTAGCTACACTTTTAGACAGATCCAGGAGCTGACTGGTTACAAGTTCTATTTCACTCCCTTAAGAGTGTGGCCTGTGATGTGGCTCCTTCCCCAATCTATATTTCCATTCTAGTGCCCATGCTTTGGTCAGATGTACCTTAATCTCTTGGTAAAGTTCATTTATTCCCACCTAGAGACTGACAAACCCCAAGTGGTCATACAGATGAAATGTATAGAAAGGTGCCAGAGAAGCCATTGAACTACTGGTGGTGACTGTAATTCGAGATCAGAACCTGCCTCCACGTCTACAGTTCATCAAGAAATCTTCAAAGATGGGCTCAGGTCCTTTGAACTCCTTGATCATTCAAAGCAAGAGTTCTTTGGTCTCCATGTAGGTACAGCCAACACCCCTATTCAGCCAGAAGTAGCTATAGAAGACAAAATTTCCTCCTTCAACTCCCCTCCTAGACTTTTGAGGACCAGGGTTCTCAGGGGGCAGTAGCACAGTTAGAAACAAGGGAGCTGAGTCACTGTCTTCCCTTCATTCAACTGTAAATGCCACACCAGCCTAAGGACTATCCAGGTGTATGATTAGGAAACCCTTATGATTATCCAGGCTTAAATTTAGGAGGTTGAACAGATTGCTGACATCAGAGAGAGGGAGACAGGGGGAGGCACCTTAGATCAGTATAAATACTGGCAGCCTGAGTTATTGAGTCCCTTTTTTTCCCTTCACAATTTTTCCCCTTTTTTCCTTTCACACTCAAGTCTTTTTTCATTCATTCTCTTTCCCTTCATCCTTCTCTCTAGTAGTTTCTGCTACTGTCCTGTGATCCTCAATAAATGTAGCTACTTACTATACAGTATGAGGTGTATACTTGGCATTTCTTTCCTTGTTGTACACAAGAACTTGGACTATTTTTGACCCACTCAACTATAACAGACCGAAACTACATTTTCCAGCCACTCTTCCTGTTGGGTTTGGGAGCGGGGTGACTAGTTTGGGCCAATGAAATGTGGAGAGAAATAATTGCCCCTTTGGAGCTTTGCCCGAAAATGTTAAGTGGGATCCTTAAATCAGTCTCTTCTACCCACCCACCCGTGAAACTAAAAGAAAAAGACTCCAAGATGCAGAAGCCTGTGAAAACATGTTTCTTAATCCCCTAAGACACTCATCATGTGGAACTGTGATTTGAATGGGGAATAAATGCATAATGCATTTAGACTTTTGGATAATGAGGTTCTCTGCTGTAGCATATAACAATCATTACCATGACTGAAACAGAGGAAATCTCCAGAAGAGATTTTAGCTCCTAAAATGAGATACAATGCACTTGCCTAGCAAGTGCGAGGCCCTGAGTTTGATTCCCAGCACACACACACACACACACACACACACACACACACCCCAATATAAAGAGATACAGTGAAGAAAAAATTCCTTTTCTGCCTCTGGACACTGATGTAGTCATTGTTCAAACCCAGAAGCCTGTGTGTGAAGCAGGCAGAGTAGAAAGAACCTGTGTGTTTGATGAGGTCAATGATCTGCTCTCACTGGATTAACCAACCCTTTCACTGGTTGTTTTGTTTTGTTTTGTTTTGTTTTGTTTTCTGAGACAGGGTCTCACTATGTACTCCAGGCTGGCCTTGAACTCACAATGTAGCCCAGACTGGCCTTGAACTCATGATGATCCTCCTGCCTCAGCCTCCTGAGTGCTAGGATCACAGGCGTGTGCGACCACACCCATCTCCTCACTGGGTTTTTTTTTGTGAGATAACAAATTTATTACAATTTGAAAGAGTGGATTCACGTTATTTGCACTCAGAATTACCTTAACTGATACTAACCAAGTCCTAAAACAAAGGATCGCCGAAATGAAAGGGCTGACAGAGCTGTTACAGATACTAGCCAGAAAAAGGGAGGACCATGTCCCAGGACAAGTTAGCAAATTCCAAACAGGGCGGCGAGGTAGCAGCTGGAAACTGACATCGGGCTGGAGCTAAGAGTGTTTTTATCAGTGTCACGGAAGGAAAGCACCGCACCCCACACTGGCCAGAGGCAGAGGGGTGGAATCACACTGAGTGGGGAAAGCTCAGGGACAGGAGTGTCCTCCATAAAAACCACTGCTGCTTCTAGGTTGTCTGGGGTTTAAAGATCCTTAAAGTACTTACCTACACAGGCATGGTGGCTCTGACGGCCTAAATCAAAGTGAGACAAGAGAGTAGGACCTGGAAAAACTGGCTGGGGAAGTAGGTGTGACCCATTAATTACAATATCCCAGGATGCATGTGCAGAGCAGTTCCACATGGACTTCTCACAAAAACTGGAGCAGATTTTCCATAGAATGGCCTAGATCCCACATCACCCTGAGGAGTAGATGACAAAAAGTTACAGTCCACATTGATTTTTTGGCCATGGTGCTCAGTCTTGCACAGATGGCCCACCCTGATGCTGTAGAGTGTACTTACTTTCCTACTTTTACTTGGCCCAAACGTGCTCTGCAGAGCCTGTTTCTTTTCCTACTTTTAATAAAACTTTGCTATTGTTGTGTTTGTCTTGACCAATTTTCTGCTCAGGACAGAAAGAACCTAGAAACTACCTCCAGAAAAAGACTGTCGTACTGCAAAACCTGGAAACAAAAGTTTCAATATAAACATTCTTTTCATGTCTTTCCTGCAACTATCAACTGATTAACTTCCCTTATCTCTTCTTGCCTCTCCCTTCTGGCCTTTGTAATTTAGTTGAGGACATGTCAGAATTTTTTTTTTATCATATAAAGGAATATCTGAAAAATAGCCCATCAGCTTCTCTCTAGCCTGAGCCCCAGATTCTAGCACTTTCTGTTTTGGTGAATGTAACACCATCCAACTTACTGTGTAAGCCACAAACATGAATCATCTTTGACACTTCTCCTGTTGTACTCTTTCACCATGTCTACTCCATTACCACTTGCTGTTGAATCTTTCAACTTCAACAGTACACTGATTAGAACCAACACATCTATCTCCTAGGTGGCCTGGTAACCTCCAGACTGGTCTACCTCATAGAGTTAGAAACAATGGACCTGGGCTGGGGATTTCCCTCAGTGGTTCGAGTGCTGGCCTTGCAAGCACAAGGCCCTGAGTTCCATCCCCAGCACCAAGAAAAACACAGAAAAAAGAAACAATGGAGCTGAGGAAATCCCTTGTACCCATTTAATTTTTTTTTTCTTTTGTGGTGCTGGGGATGGAACTCAGGGCCTTGTGCTTGCAAGGCAAGCACTCTAATCACTGAGCTAAATCCCCAGTACCCTCAGGTCATTTCTCCTTCATTGTCCTAAGAGACGCAGAGAATAACAACAAAGACCAGGTGATCTCTGATGCTCTAAACTTTGGATCTCCTAGCCTGACCTTCAGTCACCGCACCTTGCTCAAACATTTATTAAGGGTTCATGAATATGTACTACATATCATGCATGTAATTAAAATCAGAGTGAATTCTGGGATAAGCATGTGTGTTGAGAGCCCCTGAGATAACACAGCACCCTGTGAACCATTTCTGTCGATCATAACTTTATCCTCTAAATTTCAAAATTTATTTGTGTGCTGTGTGCTGTGTGCAGGGCTTCTGGTTTCCTGTCACTCTGGTACCACTTCTCTGTTTGTGCCATTCTTATCTTTTGTCAGCATGGACTTGCCCTGAACACAACTTCCCATGATCTTCAATAAATGTAGCTACTTTTCACTTCTTTTCACTTGCCGTCAGGTGTGCACTTGCAATTCATCATACACAAGAGCCTGGATTTTATCTGCCGAGTTCATCACGCCTGCTTCTCTAGTTTATCTCTAATTTTTCCTCTACACCATAGCCATGGTAGAGGTTTTAACAATGTAAGCTAATCATGTCATCCCTCTTCTCCCTTATCCCTGCTCTGCTTAAAAATGCTTTAAGGGTTTCCCTTTCCCATTGCTTTTAGGACAAACACCTACCATCTCACAAGGTCCTGGAGGCCTGGCCCAATTGCCTCACTGGTCACACCTTGCAGTGTACTTCCACTGCCCTGGAGCTCCTTTTGCCTCGCTCTCTGCAGCCCCAGGATCTGTGCACTTTCTCTTTTGCTGGACACTACTCTGCCTGCTTCTTCGACAAGTTTGCTGCTTCCGTTAATTCTCCAGGGAAGACTTCTCTGGCTTCCCCGAGTAGGGCAAGCCTCTCTTCTAGCCTTGCAGCAGCCTGTGTCCTTTCTTTGTAGTACTTGATGCCTTTGTTATTTTACATTTAGGATGACTGTCTCTTCTACTACTGTAAGTCGTGCACAGACAAGGACCATGTCTACTTTGCATGCCCTGGTGTCACTGGTGTCTATCAGAGGGATTCTGGTACAAAATTGGGACCTCGACAAATATGATCAAGAAGAAATATGATGCCCTAGAGTCCAGAACCCTGGGGAATTGGAGAAAGTTTCCTTATCAAATTGCCATTTGAGCTGGGCATGGTGGCGCATGCCTATAATCCCAGCACTTGGGAGGCTGAGGCAGGAGGATTGCCCTGAGTTCAAGGCCAGCCTGGGCTACATAGTTAGTTCAAGGCCTGAGCTGCATAACGAGAGCCTGCCCCCAAAAAAAATAAAAAACAAAAAAATAACAATTGCCATTTGACCTAAATTTTGAAGGATAAATAGGAATTAAGTAGGCTAGGTGGGAAAAGAAGGCAGGGCAGGGGGTGTGCACAGGCACATGAAGGAGCATGGTGTATTCATGAGGTAGAAGTGGGGCCTGGCGAGGGAAGGTGGGTGACCTGGGGGAGTGGCCTGGACCTGACATCCCGGTGCGGAATCCAAGTGCCGCCTCTCGGGACCTGGATGTAGAAGTTCTCATGAGTTTCCTCGAGAATTTGGACAAGACAAATAAAGGCAGCACCAGCAGGTCTTTCTCTCTTTTCTCTTTCTCTCTCTCTCTTTCTCTGGACCTGCGCTGCCCACTGCACCTGCCTTCGGGCTGCGGGGTAGGTGACGTCTGCCTGCAGTGCAAAATGTTAGCCCCCGCGTGTCTCTTAGACGTGGTGTGTGTTTTCACTTTTTATTGTTGTTTTCCTTTTTGTTTTTTCTCTTTTTGGCCCAAACTCACTCTGCGGAGCCAGTTTCTCCTCCTGTTTGCCATTTTGAATAAACTTTGACACTGCTTTTGGTCCACTTTGTTCCAGGTGGGAAGAACCTGGAACTTGGAGTAGAGCTGCCCAATAACATTCAGACAACTGAGTAAAAGACAGAAAGACTAGACATAGTGGTACACGCCTGTGATCCCAGCTACTCAGGAGGCTGAGGCAGGAGAATCACAAGTTTGAGCCCACCTGGGCAACTTAATGATTTAAGTGAGACTCTGTCTCAAAAATAAAAAATATAAAAAAATCAAAATAAAGGAACGGGAATGTAGCTGAGTGGTAGAGTACTTGCCTAACATGCAGAAGGCCCTAGGTTCCGTCCTCAGCACTACAAACAAAAAAAATACTGGCTGGGGCTTGGCACTGAGGCATACAGCAGACCAAGAGGGAACAGGGTCAAGCAGGACCAGGTGACACAGGGAAACACGTGGTTTAGATGATCCTATAACTTAATGTCTGAACTGCTGTACTTTCGTCCTTCCTTCCCAACTTCCTTCCCTCCCTCCTTCCTTCTTTTACTGTGGTGTCAAGAACGGAATGCTGCATGCCAGGCGCTTGTGCATGCCAGGCAAATACTCTGCCCCTAAGGTACACCCCCAGCCATGAAGCACTTTTTAAAACTTTTCAAAAAGTTATTTTTCTATGTTTTTATTTTGATATAATGTCAAATTTAGTAAAAAGTTACAAGAATAGCTCAGGGAAATCCCATGTGCCCTTTATCTGACTCACTAATTGTTTGTTTTGCCACATTTACTTTATTATTCTCTCTCTACAGTTATATGTGAATGAACACTGTGTTTCTGAGTCATGTGAGAGTAAGTCAGAGGCATCGTGTCCCTTTAACTCTGAATACTTCAGTGTGCATTTCTTTTTTTTTTTGGTGCTAGGGATCGAACTCAGGGCCTTGCGCTGGCCAGACAAGCACTCTAAGCACTGATCTAAATCCCCAGCCCCAGTGTGCTTTCCTTAACAGGAATATCCTCTTCCATAAACATAGCACAGCAATCAGGTCAGGACACTTAACATTGATAAAAGATTTGTATCTAATCTATGTCATAAATTCAGTGTGGCCAATTGTCTCAATTAGTCCAATACAGCAGAGTTTATTTCTGGCCCTGAATCCAATTTTGCATTTCATATTGTCTTGTTAGTTTCCTTTCACCTTAAACCAGAGTCTTTTCTTTTCAGACAAGGACTCACTTTATGGCCCATGCTGGACCTTGAAATCACAATCCTCCTGCCTCAGTTTCCAGAGTGCTGAGATTGAGGCTGTGCCTCCATACCCAGTTTAAACTGGGGCACTTTTGAGAGTCAAGTAGAGTGAAGCTATTAAGAACGATGCAAGGCAACCAGGCATAAATCTGGACCATCTCAAGCAAATCTGACATGCGGTCATACTCTTGGGAGGATTTTGAACTTCATTTTGTGGGCAACGGGAACCACTGAAGGGTTATAGCCCAAGAGCAAGAATGCAGTTTTTGAGAAGGTGGCCAGCTTGTTCAAGAGACCTATTATATAACACGATGACTATAGTTCCTAACAATGTACAGTGTGTTTGAGAACTGCTAAGAGAGAAGGTTTCCAAGAGCTGGGTGTGGTGGTACACCCCTGTAATCCCAGCACTTGGTTGAGGCAGGAAGATTGTTGTGAGTTGAGACCAGCCTGGGCTACATAGTGAGTTTAAGGCCAGCCTGAACTACATTAGTGAGCCCCCATCTCAAAAAACAAAACAAAATTAAACAAAACAAAACAAAAAAGAGATCAGGAGAGAGATTTCCAGTGTTCTCACTAGAAATAAGAATGTAAGGTAATTCATACTCTCTTTTTTTTTTTTTGCAGGTGCTGGGGATTGAACTCAGGGCCTTGCACTTGCCAGGCTAGCACTCTACCACTTGAGCTAAATCTCCAACCCCTCATAGTCTCTTAAATTAGCCATTCTGCAATGTACATATATTTTTAAATACCATGTTGTACATCATGAGTATATACAATGTTGATTAAAAGGATTAAAAAAGATTATTCTCACTGCAATGTGGAATAAAGAAAATAGGGGCAATATTTGTTGTATAAAAAATAAATGCTTGATGTGGGTGAGTTGTGAAGAAATTACCAACCATTAAAGCGGTAAGTTCTTATAAAAATAAATAAATAAATAAATAAATGCTAAGTGGTGAAATCTGATAATAGACAATTGCATCTACAAATGTTCATATAAATATATTCATTTATATACTGTATAATATATATGTTTGTTCATTGAACCAGGGACTCACAGATGCTAGGTATACCACTGAGCTATAACCTCGGCCCTCAGGAATATATGTGTATATATATATATAAAAATATATCTTTAAATGTTTTTTTGTTTTATTTTGTTTTGTTTTGTTTGTGCTGGGGATCGAATTCAGGGACTTGCACTTGCTAGGCAAGCATTCTATTCGCACTCTAATCATGGAGTTAAATCTTCAACCCAGGTCTTTAAGTGTTAAGAGTAACCCCACTCCTTGCCAGGCATGGGGGCGCATGCCTGTAGTCCTAGTACTCAGGAAGCTAAGGCAGGAGTGAAGCCAGGAGATGGGGGAATTTAAGCAGACAGGACACATGTCCTAAATAGTTAAAGTAAACTAAAAGTCAGGGCCTAAGCGAGTTAAAATACCAAAACAGACTATCAGGGCCTAACAAAATACAAGAGACAAAAAATAGGTCTTTAACCAAATGGGAGAGACAGACCTTAGGAAAAATAAAATAAACAAAGCAGCTTGTTTTCCAGACATCAAAGGCCTACCTACAACCAGGAGCACCCCTGCTTCCTGTCACATACGCCAGCCCCCCAAACTATACAAAGCCAATAGACCTAAACATCTACAGTGTCCACCTTACGGACCACCCCTCTCCAACTAGCAGAGAGCTTCTCTTTTATTCTTTCTAATAAACACGCATTCGGCCATTCCCCACCGAAATGCTGTTTGCTATTTTGCTATTTTGTTGGCTTCAATCTTTGTTACCCCAGCTGGGGATTTAGCTCAGTGGTTAGAGCGCTTGCCTTGGAAGCACAAGGCTCTGAGTTCGATCCCCAGCACCAAAAAAAAAAAAAAAAAAAATCTTTGTTACACCCAAATAAGAACCCAAGAGCTAGATCTCATTACACCTTTGGCAGCCAGGAAGGGACATCGTCTTCTCTATAGCGAGGTAAATGTAGTAGAATGGCTAAATATGCACGCGGTCTTTGTCTGTCCCTTATAGAACTCCAAGACACAGTAGCTACTCTGCCAGCTGGTTAAATGCTCTCAGAGCAGCTGCCGCTTTTAAAGCCGAAGACAGGTTTCCCCAGCGCCTTCCGATTAATCCCCACTGAAGCCAGTGGGAATGCTGGCCAGACGGACAGCTGGATTGCTTTCCGGAACAGATCTCTGGTTGTGTGGAACTGAGGCAGGAGTAAGTCGTGGCTTGGCCTGGGTGGGAAGACGGGCGTGGGGCGCAAAATCCAAACGCCCTCTTCTCACAAGATCGGGAAGTCTCAAGAGAACAGAGACAAAATAAATGGAAACGACACCAGGAGCTCGCTCTCTTGCTCTCTTGCGCCTGTTGACCCCTGCTCTCTAACGCATGGTCTATCTTTAGCTCGTTCCCTAGTCTCCCCCCTTTTCAGATCCCTAATTGCCCTCCGGCCGGCTATTTCATTCACTTGGCCGAACCAGTTTCCTTTTCTTTTGTTACTTAAATAAATTTTCTCACGGCTCTCAATTCGCCATTCAATTCTTTGCTTGCGCGAATTAGAACCTGGAAATACCCGTCCCGTCTGATAACAGAACCGTGAAAGTAGAGCAACCGAGGGGCCGCGGCCCGGGCGATTCCCGAGTGGGCACCCGAAGGCTCCTCAGTGGAAGCTGGGTCCCGACAGCCCGACTGGGTAACCAGCAGAGAAGTCTCCACTTATCTATCATCCCACCTGCACTCCTCAGTGAGGCGGGAGGTAAAACTCTCCAGTAATCTCCTGATACCCTCTGTCCCAGAGCGACCTGAGACCACACCATTAGAGCCCTCTCCAACATCCATCGAGAGAGAAACTACAGGTTTGGACTTTCCTCTCCCAGCTAGTAAGATAGACCTCCCTCTTCAGATATGTCTGGATACATTAATGGGGCTGAGACTAGGTATACACAGTAGCCCTCTAGATCCACTAAAAAGTTTTGCTAGGACAAAAGTCTAATTTAAGAGAGAACCCCCTCCAGGGTTTTTTCATTCCAACTCACTGGGAGTTAGTTTTGGAAGTCCTTGGCTTGCTAGACCACTTTCTCTAAACAGAAGCTGAATGACAGCGCTGCCTCTCTTCCCAGGAGGTCGGGCTAAGGCAGCTTGCAAAAACTGTTTGCCCTTAATACAGAAGAATTGCTATCAGAGGAGCGATTTACACTTGGGCCTTGCATATGCTAACTAAGTGTGTGTGCGTGGGGGGGACTTTAGCTAAATATGAACCAGAGAAGAAGGGCCACAGATGCTGCTGGCCACTTCCCAGAGGACCTCCAGTCGGCCGCTGCTGACACGAGATAGGGTCAAATTTAAGGGATGTCTTAGGGGACAAAATGGGAAAATACCGTCATGAATAAATATCTACACTAGGTCAGAGTAAAGCCTTAATAGACTTTTAACTCCCTCACACTTTAAAATACATACTTAGCTCCAAAAATGGTCACCTAAGTCTCTTTCCACACCCAAACTTGGCCTAAACAGTTCTGGCTCTCAGTTGTGGCTATCAAAATAACAGAGGGCTCTAAGAAGCCTACGAGGCTGCTTCCAAGTTTAAAGCAAACTATCAGTCTAGCTAGGCAAGTTCTCTAGCACTTGAGCTAAATCCCCAACCCGTAACCCTTTTTAAGCAGTCCTTGCTTTCACAGTGTGAACAGTTTTTCTCTCTCATCTCTTTACTGATGTTAGTTTATTACAAGCGATGTCTACGCTAAGTGGTCACCCCAAAAAGTTCTGACTAGTCACTTTATAATAAACCTACAACTGATTATTATAGCTATAGTTCAACTTGGCCAGTATATCCAAGACTGCATTCTGATCTAAAAGTAAGTGTTTGTGTGCTGGCATTGTTTTTTGTTGTTTTTGTTTTCATTTGTTTACCTAAAGCTGCTTTGCTTAAGCTTTTTGAGAGCATGTCAATTTTGGGGGGGCGGTGCTGGGGATCAAACTCAGGGCCTTGTATTTGCTAAGGAAGCGCTCTACCACTGAGCTAATTCTCCAACGCCTTTCTCTGACTTTTTTGGCCTCCCACATAAAAACTTTTTATCTAGGTTTTTTAAAAATAGCTAAGTTCACTTTAAAAATCACAAAACAAAGGTTAAAAGACTTCAAACTCACATGAGACTTACCAATAAAGTGTTTAAAGTTTAAAAACACAGGGGGAAAAATTAAAAAAAAAAATAAAAACACGGGGCTGGGAATTTAGCTCAAGTGGTAGAGTGCTTGCCTAGCAAGCCCAAGGACCTGAGTCTGATCCCCAGCACACTCCCCACAAAAAACATAAAGGTTGCATGATTTAAACTAATGTATACGTTTCTGTTATGTCTGGGGACAGTCATATAAGCTACGCCACGCTGTAACATCCAGGTGTGGACAGCAAGCCACTGCTCTGCTGGGTCATGCCATTCTCTGCTGGAACACACAGCTCCCAACAATCCTCAACCCAGCGTTGGTAGAAGAACTAAAGAAGTGGTTTAAAATAAAAGAAGACAATTTATTTGAAAGTGGGTAAAAAGGGGAGAGAGAGAGAGAAGAGACATAGCAGACGGCCAGTCTGGATGGGTAGAGAACATTTGAAAGTGAATAACTCATGGATTTCTTGCCCACAGCTCCTTTGTCCCACCTAGGCTCCTGGAATCTGATTGGCTTCCTGGCTTGTCTTTCATCCTAACCTTTGATCTCTTCTGATCATATGGAGTCATATGACTTTTCTTGTCGTTTGGTGGAGGCTGGGATTATGGGGGGAGGGATTTAGGGACAAGTAGTTTAGATTCAAGTATTAAATAAAGCAGTTTATGTTGATCGCACTACTTGGAACCTCCTCAGCCTTATTTTCTTTGTCTTTGTCTTTCTGATCGCTTGAGGCAGAGGTGGCAGCCCTTAATAAGTCTCTCCATTAATTTCTAAAGAAGTCCAATGAGGCCTTCATCCTATTTTAGCAACGGGCCCCTGTCCCGACACTTCTATATGTGAATTTTCACATGTATGTTCTATTTAGGTTGCCTTATAGAGAAATAGGCACTCATTAGCTCAAATGCTTATAGTTTATATAGCTTAACAATAGACTAAACGGTTGATAAAAATACAGATATTTTAAAGATTAGTCATATGTTTCCATCCAGGTTGTTAAATAACCAAAATAATGTCAAAAATTAGTTTTATAAATACGATGTCTATTACTGTCTGTGTACAATAATTTAAGAGTTTTTCCTTGGTCAAAGATAATATGTAAATAATTTAAAGTGTTAACTATCAAGATGAGTCATCTAAAGCAATAGTTAAAATAACTAAGTGGGAACCCCTTAGACTCAGGGAATTGTTAAACAAAACTCTCCTCTGTGGCTAAAAAAGCAGCTGCCTGGACCAAAATTTGTCCAGTTTCTCCACTGAGCAGTGATTTGTCCATTTTTCCCAGGGTCCTATAGTACCACACCCCAACAATTATTTAAAAAATTATTATAATATACTTAAATTAGTTATAAGTAGAAGATTAAGCTTTCTATGTCTAAAACAATAAGGTTTCTTATTAAAAGATGCTCTTAAACTTACAAAACTAGATTTAAAAACAAGGGTTTTATTATTATATATACTTAGTTTTTTGTGTTTTCCACCGTTAAATTTTTGGTAGTTAAAATTGAGTTTCAAAGCTTAAATCAAATGGTAGCTTATAAAATGTTTTCAATAATCAGTTTATGAGGGTTAAATAAACAACTATTACCTCACTTTATAACAACATATATAATGACATGCTATAAGTCTAAGCTTTAAAATTAAGCTTATAGACTTAAAACTACATAAGTTTAATACATACAGAGTAACTAATGAGTGTTCTTTTATACAATATATATTTAGTTCTTTAACATAAAATGAACAAAATTTGACATTTCTTTCTCAGTTTGGTCCTGCCATTTAAAATTTGATTTCTATATATTGGCTTTAGTTAAACATTTTGTTATTATACAGATGAGACACACTTATATATTAGGTAATAAGTCTATTTACAGTCAACAACACTGTTTCCAAAATATATAAAACCTCTAAAGATGTTCCTTAGCTCTTGGCAGTGTGATTGTACCCTATAAACCTGTTAAAAATTCTAAATTATGCCTTAAATATAACACCTAGTTGATATAAACAGGCCGGGGATTTAGCTCGGCAGTTAGAGCGCTTGCCTCACAAGCACAAGGCCCTGAGCTTGGATCCCCGGCATCAAAAAAAAAAAAAAAAAAAAAAAGTTGATTCCTTTCCTACACACAGACATAAATAAAATCTCTACTGAGAGATGATGAGATTTGGCCAATAAAAAAATATCAATTATAAAACAATACTCCAACTAGATCTATTTTATTTTATTTTTTGATCTATTTTATTTAAAAAAAAACAAACAAAATAATACACTGAAATGCCCTACATACAGACTTTCTGTACACAGAGAGATGGTCCTAACTTCTGCAGGCCACACTATACAAACTCAGCCTTATTACAAAAAGACAAAGCTTCCAACCTGGTTTTATAATAGAAAGAGATAGGGCTGGGGATTTAGCTCAGTGGTTGGAGTGCTTGTCTAGCAAGCACAAGGCCCTGAGTTCAATCCCTGGCACCACACACAAAAAAAATATATATGATAAAAAGAGATAATAAACAAATATCCCATCTAACAATCTATGGCTCTCAAGGCTGGGGATTTAGCTCAGTGGTTAGAGTGCTTGCCTTGCAAGCACAAGTCCCTGAGTTTGATTCCCAGCACCAAAAAGAAAACAAAAACAAAAACAAAAAAACTATGACTCTTTTCTGTGATAAGACATATTCTACACAAAAATAAAAGTTTAGGGGCTGGGGATTTAGCTCAGTGTTTAGAGTGTTTGCCTCGCAAGCATGAGGCCCTGAGTTCGATTCCCAGTA
>PVJO010024339.1:0-24534 GCA_004026905.1 Hystrix cristata | reverse complement strand
CAGGAGCTGGGATTACAGGCGTGAGCTACTATGCATAGCCTGTGATTGTAGCACTTTTTACAAGGAAGTTATACTTGAACAGTTCAAAACTATATACTGTAAGAAGCTTGTCCTCTGAAGGAGTTTCTCATTTCTGTGTGGAACTTCATATTTTGCAGTGTCCTGTAAATAAAGATTAATTTCTACCCTTTACTTAAAAAAAAGAAAAGAAAAGAAAAGGGAGAAAGGTGGAGGGTGGCAGGAGGAGGGACCCTGAATTCCCTGGGAAAGGGGCTGTGGAGATGAAGCAGGAATGTCCAACACACAATTCAGAGTTTATAGGGCAATGCACTGTGGCTTCTGACCCCGGGGGCGCCCTTCCTGGTCCCCTTCTCAGTGTTTTGTGTGAAAGTTGTCATGGTGTGAGCTGTGCCGTGCGTGCCTGTCAGAGAGACACCTGGATGGGTGGACGTGGTGTAGAACCGAGAAGGAAAGTGCACAGAAGACCAGCCGCTGCACAGCCATTTCTTCAGATGCTCCCAGAATGCTGCAAATCTTGGTGAGGGCTCTCAACTTCAAGCTGTGGAATTAGGGGTTTCCTCCACTTTTACCTAGATGCCAAGAATCCGCGATGCTCCCACAGTCGTCTAAGTCATGGGGCTGACCGTGGGTGTGTGAGAAGGGCTTTGGGATCTTCTTGATGCACAGAGTTTTGTGTACAGGGCAAGTCACCCAGTTCCCAAGC
The DNA here is from genome assembly GCA_004026905.1 of Hystrix cristata. Taxonomy (NCBI): domain Eukaryota; kingdom Metazoa; phylum Chordata; class Mammalia; order Rodentia; family Hystricidae; genus Hystrix; species Hystrix cristata. The sequence goes on along the minus strand of PVJO010024339.1, from coordinate 23,810 downwards.
TTGCCACACCCCGCCTCGTCATATCCGAGAGCTCATTTTTCATGTTGTCCCCTCAGCCCAAACTACACTGGGGCAAAGCATTCAGCCGGTACATTCAGTTCTTTAATAGAAATATTTTTAAAGAAATGAATGGTCCTATATTGATTGATTGATTGATTCAACATATATTAATTAGCAACCCAATATGTGCCAGGAGTGTCCTAGGCACTGCGGGCTGTGGAGAAAGTGGCCACCCCCAAGGAGACTGCAGGATGTAGGAGGGGAATTGATGAGAGTACCAAGAACACAGCAGCCTGGGGTCACATTTTTACCACCTACTTTTAATTTGCTTGACAAACTAATTTGTTTGATAAACTGGCAAGAAGATCCCTGGGTGAAAACTGCTTTATGCTAAAGAAAATATAGACCTACTTTCTAGCATAGGCTAGATATGCTTAGGGATCTTTTCCTGCAAGCAGGAAAGGAGGCAGTAGCACCAGGGTGGGCCCGATCCAAAGTAATCCTTGGAGAGACGTCTCAGGGCCCTGTGGGCTCAGCCATCTGCTTTTCCATTATTGACATTGTACACATTCTCAGTCTCGTGCTGGCTCTAGAAAGGGATTGCAAAATTGTTCTTAAAACTGAAGGATAAAATTGCACTGGAGAGCTCTCATTTATGTCTCCTGGTGGGTTGTAGGCAAACGCATTCTTGGAAGCTGAACGACGAAACCTTGTTGTTCTAGGTCAGAAGGACAAGGAAGCCGCAGGGTTTGCTCTGCGTTGGGAGCTCTGGCTGCTGGTCCATTAGAAGGCACCATCTTGGGTGCCGATGACAGAGCTGGGGAAGCCATGTTCCTGGTGTGAAGTAAAGGGCTCAGCACAAGCTTGGTGAAGAAACAGAACAGGCATCACTTTGTAGTGTAGACCTCCACCCTCTGCCCTTTATCTCCCCAGTGATGTGTGTGTTTTATTATTTAAAACTTACATAAAATTTGCCCTTTTAGACTAGGGTTCTGAGAATTTTGAAAAGTATATTTGTATAAGTGATGGGGATGTGAACTTGTGTGAAGCCCCCCAAAGTTTACTTATGTCTCAACTCCTGCCAAACACTGGTCTGTTTGATGTCCTGTGGCTTTATCTTTGCAAAAATGTCATATAAGTAGATTTATACAGTATGTTCATTTGTGAGTCTGGCTTCATTCATTTAGTGTAATGGCTTTGATGTTCAGGGCCAGTGATCCCTGCTTCCTGGTGTTCACAGTCTTGTATAATTTTCTCCCCTTGAGTATAAATGGGGGCTACAATTTGCTTTTAACCAACAGAATATGGCCAAGGTAATAGATGTTACGTTCATGATTATTTTACATTGTATGAGACTCCATCTTGCCAGTAGATGTACTCTAGTATATGTGCTGGCAAAGCGAGCACAAGTAGATGTACTCTTCAGACTCTTCTCTGGCCTTGAAGGAGTATACAGCTGTGTTGGGAGGGTGTTGTGGCCTAGAATCTAGAGTGGAGGCACCCCTCTCCCTCAGTTGACTACCAGTCAGAATCCAGGGCTCCCAGTCCTACAGCCAAGTAAATAAATTCTGCTAATGTGACTGTTTATCCTCGTATATCAACTTCATTGGATTAAGAAATGCCTAGCAGATTATCGAAGTGAGCTTCCAAGTGTCAGGGTGGGTCATAGAGGAATGACTTTGGCATTATATAAAATGGTCCCTCACCTGTTCCCCTTTGCCACTGTTCCCCTGCTGTGCTTCCCAGCCACCACCAGGCCCTTCTGCCCTGACATTCATGCCTGTTGACCAGGGACTGAATTGCCTGAACTTTTAGTTGTTGAGGGTTGTTGGGGGCATTGTGTCAAGTGATGGGAAAGCTGACCCATATAGCCAATAACCTAAAGAACCTTAGTGGCAGTTGCTTCCCTTGTTAAGCTTCCAGATGAGACCCTTGCCTTGGCCATCACCCAGACTGAAGCCTTGTAGGATCCTATGTGCAGGATGCACCTAAGCGTGATCAGACCTGACCCCCTGAAGCTGTGAAATGATTAGAATGCTTTGCATAAGCCTGTATGTTTGTGACAATTCATTATATAGCAACAGATAACCAATACACACTTCAAGTTATTTATGTGTTTATCTATTTTATTTTAGTTATGTCAATTTTTGCTTTTTGTATTTTGAAGCTCTGTTGTTAGGTGCTTACTTGTCTAGAATTCTGATGTCTCCTTGGTGAATTGACCCTTTTAACATTATGGGACATATCCCTTTATGATAATTTTCTTTGCTCTGAAGTATGTGCTGATATTGTTATAGCCATTCTGGCTTTAATTTTAATAACATTTTGATGAAATATCTTTTTCCATTTTTTTAAACTTTTAACTTATCTGCATCATTATATTTGAAGTAAATTTCTTATACATAGCATATGGCTTCATCATTTAAAATATTATCCATTTTGATAGTCTTTTATTTGATGCAGTTAGACTAGGGATCAGCAGACTATGCCTTGTGAACCACATCTAGCTGTGCCATGTGTTTCCATATTGTTTATGGCAAGTTTCAGACCTCAACAGCAGAGGAGAGTGGTTCTGAGGGAAGCCACATGATGTGAAAAGCCAGAAGTATTTATTAGACTTTTACAGAGAAAGTTTACCAAATCCTGGCTGAGACCATTTACATTCATTATTCATTTTAATTATTAGTCTTTGACTTCAGGTCTACCATTTTATTATTTGTTTTATTTCTTTCCTCTATTTCCTGTTCTTCTGTTTGCCCTTTTCTGCTTTCTTTGGAATTATTTAAAATTTCTTTTTTTAGTTTTCCAGTTTACCTATTGTGTTTTGGATTCTCTATCTACATATGTGTATACAAATAAATAAATCAATGTATTTTAGTGCTTGCAGTAGGAATTACAATATACATAATTTTTTCAAATCTGCATAGGATCAGTGTTTTGGCACTGCAAGTGGAATGTACTAAAATTATCAACGTATAATTCCTTTTACTTTCCCCTTGTGCTGGGAAAACTGGATGTCCACATGCCAGAGGATAAAGTTGGACATTTATTTTACGCTACACATAAAAACCAACTAAGATGAATCAAATACTTAAGTGTAATATTTGAAAAAATAAAACTTATAGAAAAACAGGGGAAAATCTTAACATTGGTCTTGGCAGTGATTTCTTGGATATGACGCCAAAAACAATGAAGGCAAAAATAGACAAATGAAACTATACAAACTAAAAAATATTCTGCATAGCAAAAGAAACAGAGTGAAAGGCAACCTGTGGAAAAGTAATTAATATTCGTAAACCATATATTTGACAAAAGGCTAATATCAGGAACACCTACAAATCAAGGAAAAAAATCATTAAAAATAGCCAAAAGACTTGAAGGATGTTACTCCAAAAAATACATATGAAGAGCGAAAAATATGGCAAGATGTTCAATATCACTAAACATCAGGGAAATTAAATCAAAACCACAATGAGATCACCTCACACCCTTTAGGGTAGTTACTATAAAAATAACAGAAATAAGTTGGTGATAATGTAGAGAAATTGAGATCCTTGTACAGTATTGGTTGGAATATAAAATGCTTCAGATGTTATGGAAAGCAGTGTGGAATTTCCTCAAAAATTAAAGATAGAGATCGAAGTACTGTATGATTCAGCAAACCTACTTCTGTGAATATATATCCTAAATAATTGGAATCAGGATCTCAAAGAGACATCTGAATGCCCATGTTCATTCTGTATTGTTTACTATAGCCAAGACATGGAAACAAATGTTCACTGATGTGTGGACAAATAGATAAAGAATATGTGGTATATTCAAACGATGAACCTTTATTCAGCTATACAAGCTAAAGAAATTCTATCATCTGCTACTTGGAGGAACCATGATGACATTATGGTAAGTGAAAACAGTTATAGAAAGACACATGCCGCATGCACCCATTTCTCTTAGGTATTTGGAACAGTCAAAGTTATTGAAGCAGAAAGTAGAATACTGGTCACTGGGGCTGGGGTAAGTGAGTAATGGAGTAGCTGTGCAATGAGTAAAAGACTTCAGTCATGTAAGACGAATAAGTTCTAGAAATCTACTTTACAACACTGGCTTACAGTTAGAAATTTTGTGGTACACACGTAAGTGTTAGGAAGGTAGATCTCATGCTATATAATTTTTATTCTAATAAAATGAAGATGGAAGAGAGAGAGAGAAATGGACTGGGAGGGCAGCCAACTGTCTGCCATGGTTGTAGGCAACACTCCTGACCAATAGTAATGCAGGGTTTTGAAAAAACTTTCTTGATTTGGTATATTCTGCCTGATTATGACTAATTACAAGAAAATAGGTGTTTCCTATTTGAAAAAAGCTAAAAAATCGTTCCTGGCTTTTATTCACTTCTCCATGGAGTTTTCCTGGCTCTTAGGCCCTCTCTGATCATTGCCTTCTCAGAAGGCTGGAAGCACTCAAAGGCAATGTCATACAATTTAGGATTTCTGTCCAACTCTTCTTGTTTTATTTACTGCTTTGTCTTGTGTATTTATTTATCTTCTACCCCCAGCTGAGTTGTAAATTCTTTGATGTCAGATACATTTTTTCTTCTATATCTCCAAGGGATTCAGGGCTGAGAACTTGGGTATAGCACAATAAATACTCATTAAATGATTTATAGAGTGGCCTGTTTTTGGTAAGTCCTGGGGAAATGGACTAATGTGTGGTCATTTGTTATCAATGCATTTCTGAAAAAATACTTTCACTTTTCTGTTTCTATTGCTGATGATGAGAGACAACTCAAAGAAGTTAAATTTTACTGGGAAGCCCTAAGTGATAGGAAGCAAATAATTACTTAAGTTAAAAAATTCTATTTATACCATTCTGTAGTGTTCCACTAGGCAAGTTGCATCTTAAGTGATTTTTGCACATTAATAGATCATATACTTTGATTATTGCTATGGTTTGGAGCTATGCTATGCTCATGTGTTCAGAGACACGGCTTTTGGAAGGTGATTGGATCATGGGAGCACAGTATTCATCAGGACATTAATCTATGGCTATATGTGCTGTTAGGAGGTAGGGCCTGATTCAAGGCTTATTCTGACCTGGCAGTATATTCTTGTCCCTAGCTCCTCCATTTTCTCTCCCTCTCTCTGCTTACTGGATGCCCTGTGTTAGGCAGCTTTTTTCACGATCCTTTCCCACCATTCTGTTTTTGCCTTGGAGTCAACCACAGACTGAAGCTTTCTCAATGAACCTCTCCTCCTAAAAGTTGTGGGTGTTGGGTATTTTCTCCCATTGACAAGAATGTGACTAGTACAGTTACCATACAATTCCACCTGGGGTTAAAAATTCCTTTATGGCTGTCTACTGGATTATATCCAAGTCCTTAATGTTTTAGTTACCCAAAGAATTCTCTCTATATTTTCCAAAGAGAGGAAATGACTTAAATAGGAATCGTGTAGTTAAATATATTAATTTACATAATGCTTTTTACCTCTCAAAGTCTTTTCACCTGTATCACAGAGTTTTACAAGTGGACAGGTAGGGAAACTGAGGTCCAAAGATAGGACGAGCTTCTCCAGGATATAAAGTTACTTCTTTGTAGGCCTGGACTACTCCAGGAAGAATGACTCAGTTTTACCCCTTTTCAAGGCTGTTTTGAAAATCTAGTTTCCTTGAAGACTTAATGTTATTTTGACTATTTAGTAGACTTGTCAGGAAAAACAATTAATTAAGTAAGATATTAAGAATTAAAATCTCTATATATGAATGTACTAGATGCTTTATTGAAGAGATGTTAGATGAGTTTGAAGTGGTGGACACTGGATTTTGAGGCACCCAGAGATCATTCCAAGAGGATAAAGGTACCAGTAAGGAGGGAAGATGGGAAAATTTGAAAGAAAAATGTCACAGTTATGTTCCCAGGATTTGGGGTGCTGTGGGGTCCTTCTAGGGATTCTTTTCAGGTTCTTTTTGTCCTGAGCAAAGAATTGGACAAGTAAAATACATAGTGAGGTTTCACATTTATTAAAGGTAGGAAATGAAACCCACCCTGCAGAGTGAGAGTGGGCCACTGAAAGAGGCTAACAGTGGCCATGAGGTTAATGGCTGCTATCTTTTATATCTCTCATTCTAATGTCAGATCTAGGCCATACCATCAAAATCCTGCTTGATCTTGTGCCAGAAGAATTGCAAATAGCATTTTCGATTGGTCCCAGGTGCAGGGCTTAGGCATATGTGTCCTGGATCTTTGTGATTGACAGGTCACACCCACTTTCCCAGCTAGCTGGCCACACCCTAATCTCCTGCCTCAGTTATGCTGCATAAACCAGATGTTGTTGGTGGGGAGTTTCCCCTGCATTATCTGGATAAGGTTGGCTCCACCTTCCACCTCATGCCCACTGTGAGATCAAATGCCTTCATCAAGGTTTTTAGGAGAGAGTGTAGAGAGTCTACACTGGTATCTACAGGGCCCAACTGGGAGGTTGCACACACTGTCACTGCTCACATTTCATTTGGAAGAATCTGGTCAGGAGGCTCCACTAGCCATATGCAGCCTGGATATACGGCCTGAGCTGCAGCCTTGTGCTCAGCTGCTGTTCTGACTCTATGGCTAAAGGTAGAAAGCGGATTTGGGAACACGTCTGTCTGCGCTCAGTATCTGTCAGGGGAACATCCTCATGAATATTTTAACTAGTGCTATGGTTTGGATCAGGAATATTCCTTAAAGGCCTATTAAGGAATAGTAAAGGCTTAAAAGCTTGGTTCCTAGCCCATAGTGCTATTGGGAAGTAGTGGAGCCTTTAAAAGGTAGGGCCTAGTTGGAGGAAGTTAGGTTATTGAGGGTGTGCCCTTGAAGGGATCTAGGGACTCTGGGCACTTCCTGTCTCTCTCTATACTTCACTGCTGCCATGAGATAAGAAGCCTTCTCCACCACATGCTCTTGCATGGTGTTCTTCCTTACCATAGCCTCAAAGCAGCAGGACCAAGCTACCATGGACTAAAACCTCTGAAACTGTGAGCCGAAGTAAATCATTCCTCTTTTTAAATTAATCAGCTTAGGTATTTTGTCTCAGTGACAGAAATCTAACACAACTAGCGTGTGGAATGTGTGGCTGTGACCAAATGCAACTCCCCTGTAAAGGTTGCCCATTGGAGATTTTGCAAGGGGTGTAAATCTCTGTTCTCCCTTGGGTAACGGACTGCCATATGAATGTTCGAGTCTTAGCTCAGTAATTAGAATGTCAGTTGAAGATGGTAATTCATTTTGGTGACACATATTCATCCATCTCTCCCAGCTTTGCCCAGAATTATGGGACATGAGTGTCTTTCTCTCAGTTTCTCCACTTCATGCTTTACTTCTTTTCTAGCTTCAAGTCAGTTTCAGATCTTCCCTGTGCAAGACAGTGGAGATGCTGGAAGAGAAAGGGCCTGCCTTACTCCAGCTGGCTGTGCTGGGAGCTGGCTTTCTGCTCCCCGGGCACGGCAGGTGCGTCGCGCTGATTGCATCACTCATGCTGGAATTCGGAAGGCTCTTCAGAGCTGGTCTCGCGGGTCCTTTGACTGTACTCCTCTGAGGAGGCCTGAGCTTCGTTATGTGGACTGAGGTTTGAGACAGGAGTCTTATCTCTGATGTATTGCTGCAAAGACCTTTCTAGGCTTCAGCTGGCTTGGCTGGCCCCAAGAGAGCCCCAGTCTGGCTTTGTCTCCCGTAGGGCCCACTCTGGCTCTTGGGAAACACCACCATACACTTTGCTTAGCACTCTCCGCACCCACCTCTGCCCCCTTGAGTTCCCGGATGGGAGTTGAGCCCAGCCCTGCTCTCCCTCCAGGTATCAGGGACACATTTTGAGCTCTCTACAAAGCCCTGTTTGCAGGAGGTGAGACTCAACACAACCAGATCCAACCATGCAATCCCTTTTTGCAGTCATGGAGAGGGTGAGGGAGTTCTCAAGGGGTTGCAGGTGATCTTCTTGATCCCGCCTTACCTCTGCCTTTGGTGATCTGCCTCACACACTTTGGTGTTGAACACCTACTCTCCATGTGTCTGGCCTAAATGGAAGCAAGAAGAGTTCGCCTTGCCATCCTGTGACAGAAGCGAATCATGCTGCCCACAGAAGGTAAAAGCGAATCATGCTGCCCACGGTCAATCTGGGTTCTGTCTCCCCTCTATGGCGGGAGACCTGACTGTGTACTGCCCTGTCTATGGACAGGCAAATCCAAGCGCCAGCATGAATGGATTCCCCATCTGTCCCTGTCCCTCACTCCTGCCCACATCCAAGAGCACTTGAATCACTGGGGGATGCTCTTTCTGAAGAGGAATTTTATCTCCAGGTTTCTGTGATGTTGCTCACCCTGGCAAATAACATTTGCATGTTGGTTATATTTTTAAGCTTGGCAAAGCAATTGCTTCAGATTCTGTGCACTTTTGCTGTCACATAAATTATAAATATTAGGTCAGTGGAGTGGTAGCAGTACGAGGAAGGCCAAGGCTGTGTTTATTAGACTCAATTAGTGTAGACCTTGGATTAATCTGCTTCCACCTTCACATGTCCAAGCCCTTTTCAAAGTCGTGAGTTCAATAGAAAGATTTACAGCGATGTGGGCAGGGGCTGAGTCACATGGAGACAGTGGCCCATCTTCGTGCCAATGTATCTTTGAGTCTGGGCCTAAAACTAAGAGCCAGTTATGTGCCTGTTATGGAGGGCTGCATATTGAGGGACAAAGAAGATACCCCTGACACCAAGGAGCTCAGACGCAGCACCTAGAGAGGAGCAGAGTGGAAAGACTCTCCCAGCCAGCCCAGTCTGGAGGCCAGTCTGGACGCTCCCAGCCCTGCCACAGGCCCGGTGTGCTCATGCACTTTACCTTACCCTGGTTCCTCCCCACTGGGCTCCCAGAATGCAGCTGGCTGCCTCTCACTGGCTTCCCGCTACCCTTCCATCTCAGAGTCCTGGGCTCCCTTCCTCTTAGTGCATTCCTTGGTCCTCAGCCTTTGTGAAGGTCCCTAAACTAATGACACAAACAGGCCTGAACACAATAGTTTTGCTCTCCTGCCCCACCCAGGGAGAGACCTCCATGGTGCACTGTACCATGATCATGGTGACCTGTCGCCCCATTTTAGATGCTCATCCCAGCCCTGGGCAGTTCCCATGGCTTTGGTCCAGCTGTGTTCTCTGGAGGAGAAGTAACCTGGAAACCTGGAATGTTAACCCCCCACAGGGGAATGTCTGGTTATGTTACACCCAGTATAGTGGGTATAATTCAAAAGGAGTTTATTGCATAATATTTGATGACTCATTTTACTGTGTCGCTTGGGGTTTGAAGCATTTGAGCTAAGAGATGTTTATCTTCTCCAAGGGTTACTATGGTGCTGCATAGCTCAGTACCTTATTCAAACCAGAGAGGTCATTGATCGATTACCAAACTCTCCTGGACCTTGCATTTGCACGAAACCTGGGTTTTAGTTGTATTGAGCCTTTTGTCATTCCCCAAACATGCTGGCCTCTTCCTACTTCCAAGGTTTTTTTTTTTTTTAAATTGTATTAGTACACATTTGCAGTGCATAATGAATACATTCATTGTGGGGAGTTGGCACATGTACACACCACACCTTAATCCTTTTTACCTGCCCTTCTCTTCCTTCCCTACCCTCTCCCAACATTTCTAGATCCCCTTCCCATTCGTAAAGCATCCATCTTCCTGTTTTCTCTTATCTATCTTTATTTTGCTCTTTATTTATACTTTGGGTTTCTCATATCAGAGAAACTATGATATTTAAGCTTCCGTGACTGGTTTATTTTGCTAAGCATTATGGTCTCAAGCTGCATCCATTTTCCTATTAATGACTCAAATTTATCTTTCTTTATGACTGAGAGTAGTACTCCTTTGTGTATAAATACCGCATTTTCTTTATCCATTCATCTGTTGATGGACATATAGGCCGCTTCCAAGACGTGTGCCAGCACACCTGGCTAATTGTTCTTTAAATTCTTGATGATAGCCATTCTTTCTGGAGCAAGATGGAATCTCTGTGTTGTCTTAATTTGCATTTCTCTAATGGCTGGAGATGTTGAAGATATTTTCATGTATTTATTGGCCATTTGTACTTCTTCTGAGAAGTGTCTATTAATTTTAAATGCCCAGTTACTGATTGGGTCTTTATTTGGGTGGGGGTGCTAATTTTTTCAAGTTCTTTATTCTAGAATGCTTCATTGAATTTTTTTTTGCTTACTCTTTCATCATGTGTGTAATTTAGCTGTTTGTGTTTTGATTTTCTTCCCATTGTTGCCTACTAGATCATCTTCAGGGGAGTTAGGGGTTTTCAGAGGCATTTCATTGCCTTGTTTTACTCACGTTTCTTTCGCTTTTCTGTGCTGGGTTTGAGGATCAATGACAGTGGAGAGATATTGTTGCTAGTATGGAGATCTCTTTAGTTAGTATCTGCTTCTCAGTGATGTGATCTTGGCTTCGGTCCCTTTCTGTTCTTTATCTCCTTCTTCACCCTAGCTCAGTACACTAGGATTGGACCCATTATTGTGAGGAGAGACTCCCTGTAGGTTATATCAGTGTCCACAGATCCAACCATACTTCAGTCATGGACATTAGAACTTGTTTTAACAATTTCACCCTTTTCTCCTTTTTACAGACTTTACTGCTGCTAACAGGTAGACTGGGAAGTGGTGGGAGAGTGGAAGGAGAAAGGAAGAAAAAAAAGAAAGGGAGCAAATCAGTAAGAAGAGAACGAGAGAAGAGAACTACCAATAGATGAAAAACAGACAGGGCATCAGAGTCTATTAGAATTTTTTTTATAGTAGGACTAGAGGGCTAGTGTTGAAGGGAGTTGAGAGGGTTAGTGTTGAAGGGGATAGCAGAGGGACAAATGTGTAATTTGTGATTGAAGGAAGCTGTGAGAATTTCAGAACCTGTTACTATGCTGGTAGTTTGTGTTTGGATCCTCTACATACCATTTTGGTGACTAGACTGTGAAAGGTACTATTTAGATTAAAGCATTGGGTAGTTTTTATTCTTCTTTGCACAAGTGTATATACTTGTTATATACTACATGCTAGATGTAAGAAAGAAAGAAAAAAGGGAAGATAAAGAGATAAGAAAGAGCGGAAGAGAAGAAAAAAGGAGAGGACAAAAGACAGAAAAAGACAGAACATACACACAAAAGGAAGAAAAAGCAAGATGTTGCAAACACACAGTATTAAAGTGTGATTGCAGTCCTATTTATGGTGCAATCTGAGTTCCGCTAGTGAGTTTCCCCCAGTTTACACGTGGGGACTCCTTGACCTGCAGGGAGGCCAGGGTGGAGCTCCGGGCATGGCCCTCCCGCTCCCCTGCTCTCCTTGGAGCAGTGCTGTGTCCACAGTTCCCTCTTCTCCCCGCCCTTCCCACCCACAGCACCCTGGTTGTAGCTGTGGGCCTCTGAGCAGGTCCTCTCTGCGGGCAGGGCTGGGTGTGGCCACAGGTCAGTCTTTGCCTTTGTCTCAACATCAAGTCCCCGAAGATAATTCGAGGATGCTTTAACGTGGTTGGCTTAGTATACACTCAGGTTTTGGTGATTTTCACTATGACCTTCTTGATCCCCCTCCTTTCTCTGCAAGCCTCTGTATTCGCCCTCACACGCCTTCACCCAAGTGTTCTGCCGCTCGCCCTCTGGCTGGGGCATCATTCTCGGGTCTCTGCCCTCTTCAGGTCCTCTTCAAGTGTCAGGCATGCTCAACAGGGCACAGCGACGGCTCCATGTGGGCGCCTGACAGTGGCCTGTGGGCAGTGGGCAGGATATCCTGCGAGCCTGGACACTGGGCTCTCTCTGGCTGTGAGTTTCTCCAGGCCTGTGAATATCTTTCTCCCTGTGTTCCACTTACAGGTGGTAGGGCAGAAAGTGAGGAGCCATCTCCCAAATGGCACGTACTCCTGACTTGGCGTATAAAAGTGCCATGGTCCCGTTTTGGAGTACCTGAGTATTTGGGTGCACGTGCAGGCGCTTCCCTGTCTTGCTGCTGCCACCTGGTTGGCCAGGATGGAATTCCCCGCCTCCGAGCTTCTATCCCTGTGGTTCCTCCGCCAGCAATCAGGCTATCCCTCATGCAGTGGTGAGCCAAACTATCTTCTGGGACCCAGCTTGTGTTTTTTTCCTGGCCCGCTCAGCTAGATTGGATCCTGTTTTTCTTCTTTTTTGCCTCCCATATTTTGCATTTTCATCCTGTCACACAGACAGACCAGACCGGAAGCCACTAGGCTATAGTCAAGCCCCTCCCTTACTTTTAAAAAATGGGATTTGATTCACACCTAATAATTGAACATATATATCTACAGTGTATAATGTGATGCTTTGATACATCTATATGTTGTGCGGGATAATTAGCATTTCTTATTACCTTAGACATTCATTTCTTTGTGGTGAGAACATCAAGGATCTACTTAAAATATACAATATTAGTAGACTATAGTAACTCTATCATGCAACAGAACACAGGGACTTATTCCTCACGTGTAACTGCCTGCTGGTGACCAGGCAGTGTACAGATCCATATCTAGTAGACTGTGGGTCAGAGCAGAGATCTGGAAGATGAGCAGAGTGCAAGAACCTTGTTCTTTCTGTTTGATCATATTGCTTGCCTGTTATTGATATTCTCTAGAATGAAGTTTACCATCTTGACAGTTTTTAAGTGTGTGGTACAGTAGATCTCCAGGACTTTTTAATTTTGCAAAACTGAAATGCTACACTCATTGAACAACTTCACTTTTTCTCTTCCTTCTAGTCCCTGGTGACTCTGAGTTTCACTAGTTTAGATACCTCACATGAGTGAAACCATGTTTCTGTTTCTGTTACTTCACTTGGAAGAATGTTCTACAGGTTCATTTAAGTTGTAGCATGTGACAGGATTTCTTTCGTTTTAAAGGCTGAATAATATCCTATTGTAAAAATATACCACATTTTCTGGATCTATTTATCTGTCAGTGGACATCCAGATTGTTTCTATTTCTAAGCTATTATGAACAGTGCAGCATTGGACACAGGTGTGCAAATATCTCTTTGAGCTCCAGTTTTTATTTCTTTTATATATGCTCACAAGTAGGATTGCTGGGTCATATGGTAGATCTATTTTTCACTTTTTGAGGAACCTCCGTATTGTTTTTTATAAGGTTAACACTATTTTGTATTTCTACCAGTACCGTACAAGGGTTCCAATTCGCACACATCCTGAGACCCTGTGCCTCAGTTACCTCAAAAAGAAACAGAAAGATTAATGACTTCATCTCTCCAAGTGGATTATAACCTCCCTGAGAACAGAGACTATACTTTGGACACACTTTCCCTAATGTAGATCTAGCTCCCTCGCATACTTCCTCTTGCTGCCTTTTCTGGAAATTACTTTAATCAAGAACTTTAGGAGACTGGTACCATGCTTGTCTTTCTAGAACACACGGTATAATTACCATCCATATGGCCTCTTCTCCTGCACTAGGTCGTGTCTGATGTGCTACTCAGCTCTTGAAGCAAGTGTTAAGTGATCTGATGGGAGGGAGACAGAAATACAGAATTCTGTATGCAGTAGGTGCATGGAAATGTGTGGTACAATCAAAGACTGGATTTCTCTTATATTTTTGGCTGTATGGCAGGTACCTGATCATGGAATTCCTGTCACTGTGTATATGTAACTTTGAATAGGGACACATTCTAAAATGTCACCCACAGACATTAGGTATGCAGAGATTCACCTTGGGATGGGCCATTAACTTCCATTTATGAACTTGTGTAAGTCCTGTAAATGGTGCATTCAAGGATGACCTTGGCTCAGGTGTCATTAAATTATTCTGCACAGCATTTCGAGCCATGCTCCAGTCCCTGGTCTGAAGGTGGGCTAATTACCACGTAGTCAGCAGGCATGTCCTTTCCATATTCATGGGGTTTCTACTCCTTGGTTGTCTGCTCACTTCCAAGTACTTTATGAATTAAACTCTACTTTTTTTCTGACTTCTCTAAATGGCTTAATTTTCATCAGGAATCATCTATGTTTATACATAATCTCTGAAAGTAACTCTTCAGCTATTCAACCAGTATAAAGATATTTTTGGAATGAAGAATGTCGTAATTAGTGCTTGGGCTATCTAAACAGGGAGCTGGTGAAATTAAAAGTTTGAAATCCTGTTGCACAACGTTCCCGCTTTGCGCTAAAATTGTGCGATGTGAACACATGGTTTGAAAGCTTTGCTCTTTTTGATTTGTTCTCTTTCTCTCATATATATATATATATATATATATATATATATATATATATATATATACATACACTAAGCTTGATACAAAGAAAGATGAAGAGATCGAGGTCACGGTTTTATAAGTACAATAAACATAGGGCAAGCAAGCTGGGACACGGATGTTGATACTAAGGTTCTATGCAGGTATTAAAGGTCATTACAGATTTGCTGCTGAACTTCTTCACATCCAAAGCAAAGAAAAACGATCCACAAAACTCAGAGTGTCATTAGAAAAATAAAGTCCAATTACTTAGCAGAAGCCCAGTGTTACCTATTACCGAGGTCTGTGGGGTTTCACAGCTGGAAGGCGAAGCTCTACTGAGTCCAAGGTCTGTGTGCCGTGGGCTGTGCTCTGGTGTGCAGCCTCTGTGTGTTTGTGTGTCGAGGCGGGCTGGGGATGGTGGTCTCTAGGGAGCTAAGGCTGCTGAGAAGGGGAGTGGGTTTCCGCGCAATGCCTGGCGGTCCTGCATAGCCCAAGCTGAAAGAGGACCTTGGAGACTACCACCCGGTGCAGCCAGTCTGGATGTCTGCGCAGACTCAGAAGAAGCCTCCTTTTCCACAGGAACCCTTCTGAAGCTGGGACAGGACTGCTCCGGCTCCTGAGAGCCCTGGACTCTGCTCTGTCCTGCACGGCCTGAAGCAGTTTCAGAGCTTCCCTTGTACCCACGATGGGCGGTGGGTGGTCAGAGCCCGTGCTTTGCTGCTTCCTGCTTGGGACGTGCTGTGGAAAGGAGCACAGTAGGTGTCAAATGTGGAGGGAGGTGTGACTGTACATACAGGCCAGTCATTTTCTTAGAGCGACGACAATATGTCAGAAATGTTTGTACAAAGATGTGTCCTGAGCACAAGAAACAGCAATATCAATGGGTTCTTCTTTCCACCAGAGAGCCTGACGCAGGGCTGTGACAATCACTAGTGAGGGGAATAAATCTAAAAGATTGTTGTCTCGCTGAGTGTGCTCATGCATGCAATTCTGCCCACCAAAGGCCGACGTGCCTTATTTTCTCTCTAATTGGCATCCTCCACCAACAGTTTCTTCTTTGCTCTGATCGTTTACCTTGGATTATTTTTAGTTTCTAGAACTAATGTCTTGAGATGGCAGCTCAGTACCTGGCGACACAGATAAGCACCTCCTTTCAGCCTGAGGGTGGAACTCAGTCTTTCACAGCACGTGAATCAAGGGACATCCCGTGGCTGTGAATATTCTGATTACCGTGGTCTCTGTTAGGTTTCAACAGCAGCTGCTGTGGATGGATCAAGGCTGTTAAGAAACTCCTGGTTCAAAGAGACACCTCAAACTCGGAGACAGTTTCTCTGCAGGAGTGATCAGGTCTCAGGATATGGAAAGTGTCGGCCATGGATGTAGCTCAGTGGTATGAAAAATGTTTATTAGGCAGCTGTTGAGTATTTCCTACAGCATAACACTACCCGGAGTGTGGATAGATTTTGTAGACTTCGGGATGCTTTTTCTTACTTAATTCTCACCATGCCTCCATGAAAGAGTACATCAGTTAGAGCATGTCTGGTTCCAAGTTGTATAAAGTACTTCAGCTAGCTTTATCTATAAAAGGGACTTGCTGGGCTCAGTCTCTCAATTGATATGCTCCGAGGTCGTCTGCATTCAAATGAATCTTTATCTAAGGCTCAAAAGATACCCCTAAGGGCCAGAGACTCTTCTTGCTCCTGCTCTGTTTTCCTGGCATGGGTTTCACCCTCTTGGTTTGCACAGTCAGCCCTCTGTAGCTTCAGGTTCCATATGTGTGGATTCAACCAACTACAGTTTGAAAATGTTTTTAAAAAGCCTGTACTGAATATGTGCATGCTTTTTTCTTGTTGTTTTCCTAAATAGTATAGTACAAACTTTGTACATAGTGCACTGGCCAAAATACCTGAGGAATCAACTTAACGGAGGAGAAGTTTATTGTGGCTCACGGTTTTGAAGGTTTCAGTCCATGGTCGTTGGCCATGTTGTTTTGGGTCTGTGACAGCCCACCACATCATGGTGGGGAGTGTGCAGTGGGTGAAGCTGACTAGCTCATGGTGGCTGGAGAGCAAAGAGGATGAGAGCAGGGGCTGAGGTCTCTGCATCCCTTTGAGGCCATGCCTCCAATGATGTAACTTCCTCACACTGAGCTCCACTTCTTCAAGGTCCCACCGTCTCCAGAAATTACCATAGGCTGGGGACCAACACGTGGGAATTTGAGGGACATTCAGGATCCAAACTATGGCACATATTATTTATATTATGTTAGGTATTTTAAGTATTCCAGAGATGATTTACAGTACGTGGGAGAAGGTTTGTGGATTACATGCAATTATGATCCACTTTATGGAAGGGACTTGAACACCTGTGGATTCTGGCATCGACAATGGCCCTGAAACCAAACAAGTCTGCAGTGAATACTGAGCTGGGGCTGTGCTGAAGGCTCCTGGTAACCCAGGAGAGCTGGCAGTTTCAGAATGGTTGCTGGAGCTTTTACCCTACAATAGCCTGTTACACCATCCAGTGGAAGAAAGGGTCCTTGCAGCAGCATTTACAGGACAGGGTGAGGTCCTTTCTACCCCTTCCAGCTCCAAGGTAGTCTCCTTAGAGCTGCTTGTGTGTCCTTTCTCGGATTGTCATTGGTGGCCAGAGGATGGGATTCTGTGGCTGATCTCTTGGACTTGGGGATGGGTTTCACCTCATCAAATTGCACGGCTGTTCTGCTCGCAAAAGACAGGACTTTGCATGTAGGCTCGCAAGGGTTGCTTACTCACTCCGGGCTGGCAATGATGGGTTTATACCCAATTAGCAGACAGAGCCTGGGCTTCAACAGGCTCGCAGACAAGGGGATGGCACCACAGAGGTGATTTATCCTCCTCACCATGACAGGTCAGTTCATTGAGGACCCAGCCCACAGACCATCTTTCCTCCGTTTCCCCAAGCGCTAACACAATGCAATGCTGAGCAAATGGAATAGAGTAGTTTGGGACGTGCGAAGTAAACGAGCAGAGCCAGCTAGACTCAAGTGTTGGGTGAAAATGGAGAGCCAGGAAATAGGTTGGCACATCTTTGAAGATTTCTTTAGATTTTGAGAAGTGGGGGTGGCTCGGCAGAGAGTGAGACCTGGTGAAGCGTTAGATGGGGGTGACAATGGAAAGAGGGAGCAGGGTATGAGCTGAGCTTGCAAAGTGATGTAGGAAGCTCTTCAAGGAGGTGGTGACAGCAAGCCCGAACTCGTGGAGATGAGAGAGCCCCGGTAAGACCCTGTATGACGGTTAAGGTGGATTGTCAACTCGACTGACTTGGGATCCACCTAGTGGGCGTGTCTGGGTGGGTCATGGAGGCGTGACCTTGGGATCTGGGTCTGGTCCCTGGCCCCTTCCTCTCTGGCACTGTTCCCGTGCTGTGCTTCCAGGCTGCCATGAACTAAGCAGCCTTGCACCAGCATGTCCTTCTGCCATAATGTTCCTGTCTTGGAGCCAGCTGGTCCTGGACTGAATTCTTTGAAACTGTGAGCCAAATAAACCTTTCCTTTAAGTGTGAGTGTCAGATATTTTGTTCAATAATGAGAAGGTGACTAATACACCCTGCCACCTTCTCCTATTCATCATTTCCATACTACATCCCCAGTCCCAGAAACTCTAAAGAACGAAGTCTTGCAATTTAGCACAAATGGAGAGAAGTTCATGGCAAGGCTGTATTTTTAAGTCCTGTAGGGTTTAATGTCCTTGGAGCTAGATAATGAAAACTTGGTGGAATTTTGGGGCCCGTGGTTTGATCTGAGTGGGAGACAGAGACTGTTGACATTGATGTGCCTGCCTGAAAGACAGGCAGGCCCAGGAAGGGTGCACTGTGGCGGCAATCAAGTGCAACCCGTGCATTTCATATGGGCATTAATTGAGTGGAGTAGGAGATGCCCCAGGGCAGGATCTGCCATCAAGATAAGTATTTTAGAAATAGGGACCCCCTAAGTGTATCCTGGCCATTCTTCTTGCTGAGGGTGTGGTTGGCTTCCCTGCTTTAGCCATGAAATGTTGGCTCCCGGGTTTTGAAACCACACTGGAGGCCACCCCCACTGCACAGAAGTCTGTCAGCACCTAGTCCTGGCATTTGTTCCTCCCTGGTTTGGGTTTCTTTGACAGGAGACCAAAGCAGAAACCCTCAGGGGTATTCTCTGCTCATTACACCTGTCTGCATCTCTGGCGAAGTGGGAAATCTTTCTGGGCACCCCAGACCCTGTGGCTGCTAGATTTCTAGTTCCCTGACTGGAGGTGGGATCAGGATACACTGAAGACCCAGAAGGACACGTCTCCGGGCTCTTGTCCTTCTGATGCACTGCATTGACCCCAAATAACCTCTGTCGAGCTCAGTTCCACTGAGTCGAGGGAAAGGAATATGCCGTGTGTGATTTCTCAGCAGTGTGGCTGATGCCCTCTCCCCAGGGAGCACAGGACATTTGGGATAACTGAAGCCACAGCCTTGGGCATGATAGTAATATGGCCTGGATTTTCCTTTTTCTTATCTTAAAAGGGTTCCAAATGATTTTTCAGGTGCGATACATTCTGTGGATTAGGGCACAAAAGTTCACTTTAAATGTAAAATTCTTTCAGAGCTAAAAAAGTACTATTTATTCAAAGTGACCATTTCTCAGCTGAGCCCACCAGTTAGTGAGTTAGTCAGCTTTCCATTGCTATGACAAAATACCTGAGAAAATCATCTTAGAGAAGCCATGACTCATCTGGGGTCATGGTATTAGGGTTTCAATCCATACTCTCCTGGCTCCATTTTTACCAGGCTGTGGTGAGGCAGCATAACACGGCAGAAGGGTGTGGTGGAGCAAAGCTGCTCACTTCATGGTGGTCAGGAAGCAGTGGTGGGGTGGGCTGGAGAGCTTCCTCCTTCTTTCCCTTTTGTCCATCTAGGTGGAGACACTCTTACAGACACACCCAGAACTGTGCTTCACTAATTTCCTAGGCTTCTCTCAATCTAATCAAGTTGACAAGTTGACAAGATGAACAACAGACAGGTGGGCTCTTTATATAATGTTTCCTTTTACAAAGGCTTAGAGACCATTTAAAACAGGGACACATCAAATTAAAAATATCTAAACATAGTTTTTTTGAGGAATCCTCACACTGATTTCCATAGTAGTTGCACCAGCCTACATTCCCACCAACAGTGGAGGAGGGTTCCTTTTTCCCCACAGCCCCACCAGCATTCGTTATTGGCTGATTTCTTGAAAGTAGCCATTCTTTCTGGAGTGAGATGGAATCCCAGAATTGTTTAAATTTGCATCTCTCAAATGACCAGTTGATATTGAACATTTTTTCATATATTTATTTGCCGTTTCTACTTCTTCCTCTGAGAAGTGTCTATTCATTTCGCATGCCCATTTTCCATTTGATCCAGCTATTTTCCTTCTTGGTATCTTCCAAAAGAATTAAAAGCATCATACCACCACGATATATACACAACCATGTTTATACCAGCAAAATTTGTAGTAGCTAAGTCTTGGAAACAGCCCCCAAAACCCATCAACAGATGGATGGATAAAGAAGATGTGTGTGTGCGCGCGCGCGCGCGCGTGTGTGTGTTTAATACAATGGAGTACTACTCTGCCATAAAGAAGAATAAGCTTGAGACATTTTCTAGGTAAACAGATGGACCCCAAGACCATACTCTTAAGTGAAATAAATTGGACACACATGTTTAAATATCACATTGTTTCTCTGATGTGAGAAACTGAAAGGGTTAATAAGGACCAAAATGTATAATAGACACGGTAAAATAAGGAGAAAATGTTCAAATGGGAAGGGGAACTAGAGAGGGAGGAGGGAGAAAGGAAGGAAGGGAAAAGAAAAAGAAAGTGAATAGGAGAAAAAATTGAAAGGAAACATCTGTAAATAAGAAGGGGAGGAGAGGTTAAAGGGAGGGGAGGGGAATGGGAAGAAAGGAAAAATCAAGATATATCATATACAGTACAAATTCCCCATGATGAATGGTATTATAATGTATGTCTAAAATGTACCAATAGGATTAATTTTAAAAGTATATAAATAAAAGAATAAATATTGAGGGCCAAGAAAAATAAGAATAAATAACATACATTGAGCCAGGAGGGGAGGAATGAAAAGCACCCAAGCCTTGTTGCTTTTAATCGAGCCTGACATATATGTTTTGGAACTCCCTGGCAGCCAATGTGAAGCAAGAGTCGGGATCAGTTGCAATTCTGTCTTTAGAAAGGAATGGGCAGCCAGGTTGTTCTATGTCATAAACACACCCTCTGGCTTCATCTTTATTGACAATCTAAGAAAACCAGTTTCTGTATTAATCTGTTTTTTGTTACTATAATGGAATACTGGAGGCAGGCAGAGGTTTATTTAGCTCATGGTTTCAGATAGTCAAGGGTGTGATTCTGTCATCAGGTTGGCTTTGGCCAGAACCTGATGGGTGATTGCAGTAGTGTGTGCATATGGGAGGGAGGGATCACATGATTTTACAGGAAGCCAGAGAGCGATTCCGAAGTTGGACTTGCTCTTGTGAGAGCTCAGAGGTACCGTGAGAACTAATTTAATCTCCTCTGAGGGTAGATGCCTCAGTAACCTAAGGACCTCCCAGTAGGTTACACCTTTTAAAGGTTCCACCATCTCTCAACAGAACCGCTCAAGGGATCGTGCTTCCAACACATCCACTCTTGGTGTCAAATCACATTCAAGCCACAGTAGTTTCTTTACGTCTTTATAGGACTTTGGGCTGCACAGTTGCTAATGGCAGAGAGAAGATTTGAACTCAGTTATGTGCTTCTGTCTTCTGTGCTCTTGATCATGGGCCCCACGTTTCCAAGCAGAAAAGACTCTTGGTATTATATAATGTTTGTGGTGGTTAATCTTGTCAAGCTGATTGGCTTCAGAGATGCCTAAGAGATGAGAAAAGTCCACTCAGGGTGTGCCTGGGCGTGTCATGGAAGCGTGACTGTGGGTAATATGTCTGGTCTCTGGCCCTTTTTCTCTGGCTCTTGCCCTGTCTCCCTGCTTCCTGGGTGCCATGAGTTTAGCACTTTTCCTCTAACACACCCTCCTGCCATGCTGTTTCTGCCTTGGAGTCAGCTGACCATTGGCTGAAACCTTTGAAACTGTGAGCCAGTTAAAAACCTTTCCTTCTTTAAATTGTTTTTGTTGGGTATTTTTTCCCAGCAGCAAAAAGCTGACTTATACAATGTTCTGCATTTTCAGAAGCTTTTCCGAGGTAAATGGCCCTGCTTTTTGTAGTCCCAATTCATCAGAGGGATTTTGATTTGGGGAAAGAGGTGGACTGCTTCACTATGGACTGCTTTAGGGGAAGGAACAAATATATCTGGGTGAAAACTTGGTGGTTCAGTGAATGAACTAGTGAAAAGTCTCCATTGGCTGCTTACCATTCCCTCAGGGTACACTTCAAAAAGTTCCCTCTTTCTTTGAGCATAAGAAGCACTTTGCCATGCAAAGATGAGATTTATGGTTGGGTTTTGCAAAGGGAGCCCCCATGGTGACAAGAGGGACTATGGGGCCAGGTGGGGCAGCAGTGGCTGTGCGGGAAGAGTCCCCTCTATCCAAGCCATAAACATTTTCAGTCCTCCTCTACCACCTTCCAGGGGGACCTGGAAGGAGGAACTTCAGGGTTAGCTGTCCTTTGCTCACTTTCTTCAGGAGTAATCCCCACCTGGGCCCAGGGTCTTCCCACCTGGCTCTCCATGCTCACACCATATCCTGCGCTTGGTGTGAAAATGTGGTCATCAGATCTCTAGGCCAGGCTCTGCTTGACCCAGGGAAATATACTCATCACTGTCTGATACAGACCAAGGCTGGCACGGACTGTGAGGCTGACCTGAGAGGAGACAAAGGATGGAAACTGGATCCTGGATTCTTCTAATTAAGAATAGCCACGCCATCACCACAACAGGGTACACCGGCTGAGGAGCACCTGGGGAAATACAGAACGCAAAAGAGGCCTTTCGCTGTGCCACGCCCCTCCAAACGCGTGACCAGCACCCCAGATGGTAGGCAGCTCCAGACCTGGAGGAAAGTGAGCATCTTTCACAGCCCACTGAAGGCAGAATCTGGGGTGGCTTTGTTATTTCCAGAGTCATGGACGCAAGCTCTCCTGCACCGCTGTGTGTTGTTACATCATTTCTTTCTCCCCCGGAACACTGTGTTAGTGTATGCCGTATGGTTATTACAGGTAGATTTGTTTTACTTTGGGCATATATTTATTTCTGGTATAACTAGCTTTTGGCAGCCTGCACTGAAAATTAAAATGAAGTGCTGAAAAGTGGTATGGGGAAGCAGCAGCTCCATTTGGATCTAGAAAAGATGCACTGTCTGTCCAGGCGTGGGAAATCTGGGAGGGGCTTCCCAGGTTCACTTTGCTCACTCACCAAGAGTGAGTCTCTGCACATGGCAACCCAGACTAGTAAGTGCTGATTCTGTAGGTATAGTTGGAGCACTTTCTTGCATGTTAGAGGGGTTTTGCTTTATGCAAGCATCCTTTAAACCTGTGTGCCCTCTGTGTTGTGAACTCACTGGTCATGCCAAGAATGGGCGAGGACAGTGGAGAAAAACGAGGATCCTGATTTTCAGGTTCCAAATAAGAACTGCGAAACTTTAAGATAAGTGAAAAATGATGGTAATTTGAAACAACGGGGCTCTGTACCATGTTGCTAATTGACTTATTTTAGAATCCATTAGTCTACAATTAGTTTTTGAAAATAACTAGTTTATCGTATTAAAGATGTAATCCATAACTCAGGCTTAAATTCAAAATTTCCAAAAGGGTATACAGTGAAAACCATAATGCTCCCTCCTTCTCCGAAACTCCCCTACTTGAAGTTACCATGATCATTCACTTATTGTTTATCTGTCTAGAAATTTCCTGTGCAAATGGAAGAACATATATCACTGCATTTAAAAATCCCAAATAATGGGCTGGGCTGTAGCTCAGTGGCACAGTGTGTGTTTAGCGTGTGCAAGGCCCCTCAGCATCACTACTGGGGCCACACCGCGCAGGGCGTCTGGGAGCTTGCTTTCTCATTTCGTGTTCTGTCTTGGAGCTCACCCCGTATCTGCAGAAAGATCAGCAGCATTCTTTGAAATGGCCACACACCATCTCATTGCATGGATGTATCCTAATTTTCCTAATATACTCTCTGATGAGGGATATATGTGCTGTTTCTTGGCTTTGGCTATTACAAACAATGCCGCAAGCAACATCTTCTTCATTCATGTGTATTTGCATACACCTACAAGTATAGCTAACAGATAAATTCATTCTGTTTGGTCCAATTTAAGTTGGCCTCCAACCATTTTTATTGCCTGTCAGAAATGAAAATGCCTGATTCTGCACCTTTCTGATACTGACCAACATCATAGGAGAAAGCATTTCATTGCTTCAGTCACTAGATCTTAGTGGAGCACCTGGTGTGCCAAGCGTTGAGTGTTAGGTTTGGGGAATACAATGGACATAAAAAGCTTATTGCCCAGATAGGGAGACAAGCAACTAAATAAACCCATAAATAAATGTAAATTAT